>WAAE01017314.1:0-53203 GCA_013400495.1 Nicator chloris
TTATTTTTAACTTTTTTAGTTTTTAAAAGAATTTTAACTTTCTCAGCCCTTGATATTTCCTTTTGGTACTTCCAGGCACTGACTAAATGGCATTTACAGCTGCCAGCGGTATGTTCCAATTATTTCCTCTAGTTCATGAAGTGTCTGAAACTGGGTTTTACCTTTATCTCTTTTAGTGTACTTTTGCTCTTGATGGATATGTGGGCTCCAAATATATTTCATATCCTGGAATGTATTGCATAAGACAGAAAGTGCCTGTTAGTATAGGGTAATTTAGCCTATAAGCCCAGAGAACATAATGACAAATAGTGCTGACTACAACCATTTATAGCAAAAATAACTTTAAACTCAGCATTAGTACCAAAGCGAGCCTGTCTGTGCTCATTTTTGTGTTCTCTGAAACACCAGCGTGATTTTGTGTGAGATCAGCTGCGAGAGAGATTCCCTTTTCTTTGATGGGTTTCTTGTTTTGCAAAACCCACAGGGAAAATGGCATTCCTTTTCATGGGTAGTCCTTGTCCTTCTGATTTCCTGTCATCCTGATGTGCCTTGCCCTGCCACCTGCATCCCTAGCCCCCAAATGCCTTTGTACTTTGCAGGAAGTAGTACCTCACAGAATTGGTTCAAGAAAGGGAGTTGGCTGCAAAAGGAATTAAGCTTGGTGCCAGCAGCACCTGATCCTGGCATATTGCTCACAGCCCATACGTGCCAGATATCCCAGTTACATGGCACTGAAGCAAACGATGCAACACTTAATTTTAACTGTCAAGAGCAAGTGGAAGGAGGTCACTGTGCCCACAGCAGAGCATTATCAGGAGGAAGTTCTCTAGTGTGGGAAACACCCCCTGAACATCATGGGAGATTAGTTTCAGGATCTATATGTTAAGATACTGGGTGAAAAAACCTACAGCTTGCTTTATGTTCTGTAATGTCGCTAAGAACAAGGCTGCTTTCGAGCATGAATGTCTGCTGCTGGATGACTCCTGCATTCAAACCCCCATTAGGAAAGCCACCATGAGTGTGAGATACTGTTGGAAAACCATGTCTATTACAGCTGCCTTGCAGTGGTTGCTGTAAACACAGAGCACCCCAAAAGCACCCCAAAGGGTACAGATACTCATTCTTGGGCTACAGAATAAAACACGCTGTTCATAAATTGTATTTATTATTGTTACTTATGCATTTATTTAGAATAAAACACAAATCCATCCTTTGACAGCTTAGATGGATGAAGAATACTTCATAAAGTCAAGTGTGGATGTAGAGCAAAATGTGGAATACCTGAAAAGATGTCTCCATCTTTAAATTAACTCTAGAGATAACCTCAGAAGGCTGCCAGCAGAGGCGTGATTTTCTTCTAAGAAGTCCCTTCTGGCTACTATAAATTCCACTGGCATATTGCTGCTTGGGCCCTGATGGCTGTGATTATAGTCATGCAGACAACTTCCTTTTCCTTGGAGGAATTTGTGAGAATTTTAACTGTGTGTTGAGAATTGCCTCTTTGAAAGTTTGATGTAGTCTCGCTGGAAAGTGATGGACAAACTTTATCAGTGTGTGGAATTTTGGGTTATCTGTGGTCTGTAGATTTTCCTTTTTCAAGCAAAGAAATGTTTGTACATTTTTACTCTTGCAGTATTAAGACCTTTAATCTTTGCCCAGCACTGATATCCTTATCATTGCTAGATCACCCCTCTGTTAAAGGTTTCATGTTTTGAGGATATGGTCAGGAGCCAGTATTTGTTGCCTCTCTATCATTATCTTCTGTTTGCTTTTGAAAATCATTAGTATCAATTCAGTCTTAGCTGTATTTGTGTGCTAGTGATAAACTAGAGGTTGTGATCCCATTGCACACTCTGCAGTACTCTACTATGCACATCTGTTTAGGATAGCATTTTTAGAATCTCTTGCAATGTCTAGTCTAACAAGAGCTTTAGCCTTGCTTTGGTTGGTTGTTGATGTCATTGTTTTCCATCCTGGAGAGAAAGGCTTTGAACAGTGGCTGTGTTTTGTTACCAAAGTGGAAAATGTGGTAGTCACTAACATGGCAATTAAGGAAATCAAATACCTCCATTCATCAGCTTCATTAGACTGGTGACCCTTGCTTGCATCAATCCTTAGGCTACAAGGGTGTCTGCCCAACATATGCTGCTCTGGGTGAGTTTTTCTGTTAAGTTTTAAGTCTTGTCATTCAGCCGTTTCAGGACCCTAAGGATGTTGGCCAAAGAGACAAGTATAATAACAGGTTATCTGCAAAGCAAGTGTGTCTTCCTTGATTCCTGTATAAAAATGTAATTAGTAACTGGGATTTTGGGGATCATTATCTCTCTGTGGATGGCTGTGGTTCTTTTCAACCAACTAGGTCTCTACCAGTGAAGGCAGAGTGCTCATCAAGCACCTTAATTGAACTTGCTCTCAAGTGCTGTATCTTTTCCAAGTCTGATTACTTCTCTTAGTGATGTTTGTTCCTAGTTACAGGGTCTTCTGTTGGCTGTTTTATGTGTTATCTACTCAGAACTCCGCTTGTAAAAGGGTTTCCGATTTCAGATGTACTTCTCAGAATGCATCCCTTTAGTGTGAACATAGCAGAGGTTTCTCTCAAGCTTGCCCTTGTGGTGGAAATTCTCTAAACGCAGTGAGGTTCCACTGACTGGATGTATTGGCATCACTTTACTTCCTTGGCTTTTGAGACAAGTACAGCTGAATACTTTTTCATTAGCCCAGGTACCTACTGAAGCAGTCTGAGAATGCCAAGGTCATGACTGCTGAAAGAGAGCAAACTTTTCTGTTGGCAGGCTGGAGCTTTGCATGCATGAGGAAGATCTCTGGGGCTCTTTTGCCTCATGGGACCACAGTTATTTTGGATTCTGAGTAGATTACTGGCAGATTGTCCTAGTAGGTTTGGTAGTCAAGGCCTTCACTGCCTTGATCCTGTGGAATGAGAGTGCTATTCCCTTCTTCCTGGTGCCTTCCAAGCCTACTGTGGGCTTCATGTCAAGTGTGTTCCAGTGAGCCAGGTGCTTATCTGCAGGTGGCTGGATGCGTTCATCCCTTTTAGACAGTAATTCTTGTAACACCACATAATTTCCTCAAGCAGAAGGCTTAAGTTGCCTGTAAGCCTGAACCTGGCAGCTGTTTGCTAGCGATTCCCATGGTGTCTTTGGTTTTACCACAACTCACTCAATGCTCATGAGATCCAGGATGAGATTTCTACTGCTTAGAGATCACAGCAGGGAGTAAAGTATGAAGTTCACTGATGAACTCTGCCATACCTGTCTCTGACAGAATCACTACTACTTTGCATACTCTGTTAGAAAAGTAGATGCCATGAAGCCACTTCAGGTTGTTGCTGTATAATGACGTGGTGTTTTGAAGTTTTTGGGTCTGTGTGTTTTGTTGGTTGGTTGAGATTTTTTTTTGTTGTGGTTTTTTAAAATTCCATTCAAGACCAATTCTCATCAGCTTCTGAAGGCAGTGAAGGAGTTTTATTGGAGCAATGACAACATGCATGTTTTTATATGTAGGTCTTAAGGGTCTGAATGGCAGTGCCACTTTGAACTGTGGATAGATATTTTGTTTCTACTTATAGTAATCACAAAGGTAATTTTCATTTTAGGGTAATTCAGATATGTAACTGTCTTCCTGTAGACACTTCTCAATTGAGTTGTTAGAGCCCATTTTAAACCTGCAGTGGTAGGTCTGATTTGATGACCAGGGTATGCTCTGGCCACAGCTTAAGTTCCATAGATACCTTCCCTAAAAGAGTTTCAGAAGTAAATTAATCTTAATACCTATGAGTAGTATGAAGTCTGAGTGGAGCCTCACTATAGGGAGGAAGGACTGAGTTGCAACACAGGTGTTCAAGTGGATATCTTAACTTGCCATGTTAAACTTCACTGTGGGTAGTTAATGTCTTTGCTCTGACTTGCAGAGGCAGTGTAAAAGTTTTGTAAAATATCTAGTATTTGTTTTCTAAGTGTGCCTATCCACCTATATAAGGTGGCTGAGAAGATAATGTAGTGTGAAAGGAATTAAGTAAGAAATAACATGGAAGTATTTGTCCTGGTTTTCCCCTTTGTGTCTCTATTTAAAATTGTGGTTTTTTCAGAAAAAAAAATTGCTGGTCATATATTGTTGTGATGTTTGATGAAATTTACCATTCCTTTGATTAGGATACTAACTTGGAAGTGGATTATGACTATTCTAATGTCTCCTGTTTTGTTTTCTTGCAGCTAGCAAGACGTGGAATGAAGGTAGTTCTAATCAGTAGGTCAAAAGAAAAACTGGACCAGGTTTCTACTGAAATAAGTGAGTTAAAACTTCTTCCCTAAACTTCACTGGCATGCTTATAAATAAATGCAGTTGCACATGAATTTCATACATGGTAATATATATGGCTCTGATTTTGAAAACGGTTTGCTCTTGTGCACAGTGCAAATGTTACAGATATAAGTGGTAAAGGCCTTGCAGATCAATTTTACAGCTGTTCATATTTAACTTCTGAGAACAATAGGGCTTAGTTCTGGAATAAGTACTCCTAAAACTGTTAGTCTTCCATAAGAACAGCTTACAAGGCCAGACTGAAATACCACCTATTCGTATGGTAGTAGCTGTCTAAAATCATAATAAGGCAAGAAACATCCAGTCATTTCTCCATCTGAATATTCCCTCAGTTTGAACAAGTTTGATTTCACGAGCTCCAGCCATAAGGGTGGTTTCTTTGCAACTAGAAGCTGTTCAAAATATTTTCCTTATGTTTCTTGTTCTCTTAGCAAGTGTACAAATGTATTGTGAGTAGCTTGTGTTGTGGGTAGCTTGCCCCCCCTCCCTCTTTTTTGTCTTGTTTGAATAAACTAATCAAAGATTGGATTAGAGACCTGTAAGGTCTTTTGAGGTGATGAGTGTTCATAGTCACAATAATATATGGAATAAGTTAATGTGTTTAAGAACCTGTATTAGGGATTGTTTCTTCAGTAAGTGTGTAGTAAATGGCTGTAATGGAAAAATAAGGGAGCAACTTTAGTGTTTCAATCACAAATGGATGTTTGTATAGGGTCAGTTAGGAAAAAGCTTCCTCAAGTCTCATGCTGACAAATGATTTTCCAATCAGAGCCAAGTATAATCTAACCCACAAGAATTCCTCTTCTAATCTATATCTCTTTTATTAAGGCATATTTCACACAAGGTTATTAGCTTGTGCAGAGTATGTCAAGATAAAGTGAGAAATGTAGCCATGTGAAAAGGTTTTGATAAGCAGGAGTAGGAGCTGTGTACTATAAAGCAGGTTTCTCAGCACAATGATGTTGGGCAAAGAAAGCTGTGAGATGATGCTTCTGTGTTACCCTCACTTGTCTTGCTTAGGCTTTCTAAAATGGTTGGTGTACATAATGCAGATAATGGTAAGAACTGCTCTCTTTCCAGGGTCATAAATGTATAATTTTGGCTTAAGTTTACTAAAACTTTCTGTGAATTTGTTAATGGCACTGCTTTACTATAAAGCATAATCCTCTAAGTCAATTGTCAGCACACTGTCTGGTACTAACTTGTAAGGGGCTGCTGAGTGAAAGTGAGGATGACTGAAAAACTCAAGTTCAACTTGCTAAACAGTAGCTGCTGTACTAGATCTGTGAAAGCCAGGGCATACAGTTCTATTCATGCAATTGTCACTATTTCTGATTCTTAGTGTCCAATGTAAGATGGCATATGAAACTGCTTTCTAGACAGAAAATTATTCTTTTCTATATGTATCTTTAAGTTGTAGAGAGCATCCCTTCTAAGAGCAAAGCCATCATCAAGTTCTATCTTGACTTATTCAGAAGTAATTGGCATTTTTCATTAGTATCCTGCATTTAAGGGTGTCACTGCAGTGTCTGGACCTATCTGTGACACTGATCAATCCAGTGACAGTGTAAATGGAGCAGAATCAGTGTCACTGCCAGGTAACCTGTAGAACTGCTGATGCTTGCTGCCAGTACATAAAGAAGCTACAACAAGGTGATGTGTTTTGGTGGTTCACTGCAGTAGCTGATGATAGTTTGCTGCATGCGTGTGGGCACGTGCAGTCACGTTTCTAGCAACATTACATAAAGTTGTTTTGCTAAGTAAAACTATAACTGAAAGAAGTTTCTACAAATAATCTTGTTCTGGAATCAAACACCTATGCATGAAGTGACAAGCTTCCTGAAAGTGGTCATAACCCTTTCTGTAGCAGTCTGGGTATCTCTTTCTCCCTGGGAATTAAGCACGATGCTGACAAGACAGATAAATCTACTGCTTTGAGCTTCAGCACTTACATGATAGCTGCTGGGGGAGGTTTTCAGATTAAAAGAATAGGTACCTGTGCCTATGTGAAGCAGGCTGTAATCCATAATTACTGTTAGGCCTCACCCAAACATTTTTCTGCTTCCTTTCCTAAACCGTTCTGAAATGAGATGACTCATGCTGGGTTTTCAGAACACTTCTTTTGACAACACTGAGCTACTGAAAAGTCTACCATGTTCATTGTGGCATACACTGAAGGATTAGGATAGTCTGCATGATCAAGCAAGCCTGAGTCCCACTTTCAGATCCTGCTAGGTTTTAGTTGGACAGAATTGTCTTGTATGCAGTTTCAGGTGGTCTCTGCAGTCTGCTCAGATGTTGTCATATATAAGGTGGGTGTCTTTTTTAATGCTAAGTTGGTAATTCCTTGCGTGGTTCCCTTGCAGGCTTCTAAGGTAGCTTTAAACTTCTTCGTGGTGGTTCATTGTTCTTCAAATTAGCATGAGTTTGCTACTCTTCTTTAAGGAAGAATGGCTGTTTAACTAATTCTGGTTCTTTGAGTTGTGTGATTCCGTGCATGTTTTTGGTTTCCTCCTCCTTTTCACTAATCAGTCTCATGCTTATCCTACTGAATGGATAGATGCACTCTGCCACAAATAATGAGAGGGCTTTTGAGGCTCAAGTGTGTTCATTCTATTTCAGAAGGCTCTTCTGCTCATAGGGTAGACTTCTACTAGAAGTGACATCTATTTATAAAATGCAAGTTGTATAACCACCATCATAAGGGAAATACTGATATGTCTTTCTGCACGTTAAATGCCAGCTGACCTGGAGCTGATTTTTTTACGTGCATATGCACATTAAAGTGGCTGAACTGCTGTTACAGGAATGCCAGATGTTCTGAATGTGCAGCTCAGTTTGAGCAACAAAAATTAGTGGGTTAATTATAAAAGTACTTAGGTGTTGTAGGATTTGCCATGAAAGAGAAATTCTGCTTTCTGTTCCTTAAGAAACAGAGTATCAGCCACTAACTGAAGAAAAAAATTAGAATTTCCTCTTCAGTCATCATGGACAACCTTTATGAGGAATTATATAAGTTTCATGGAAATATATTTGATCTTTTAATCAAGTTGTCATGCACAAGCACAGACTATTAAGGTCACTGTAAAAAATGCTTGTATAGTTTAGTTCATGCTGCTTCACTGTTCCAGCACTTTTCTGAAGTGTCTGTTGCCTTGCACTGTTAAACACTTCCAAAGGTTCAGGGAGGATCAGAAAGAAAATTTCTCTGTGAATGGAGACAATTGTTGAGTGCCACATAATGAGTCTGTTGCTTGATTTACCATATTTATAACGAGCATGGTCCAAGACATCTCAGGTGCTCTGTGCCAGCAGCTGGTTCTTGAACCATGGATTTGCAGGCAGAAAAGCTTCCATTACTGCACTGGATAGGTTTGTTCTGAGGAGAATTGAGAACTACTTTGCTGCAGAAACTCATTATCTAGGGGCTGCAGTATGAAGAATGTAGTGCAGACCAGATAAGCAAGGAAAAAACTTCAATTTGTCCATAGGGAAGCTGTCAAAAGAATTTGCTCTTGTTGTCCATTGTTAGCTGGTACCTTCACAGGACAGGTCATGGAGCTGAGCATAACCTGCAAGAGCCAGGAAAAAACTGGTGTTGCTTGCTAGTGTTTCTACTTACAAGTCTAAGTAGCTACTTACTTGTAGGTGAATGCATATAAAAGCAACATGGCAGATTTTGAGTTTGTCATCAATAACTATATAATGAAAGGAAATTCCTATTTACTGCTACAAGTTGGTGGTTTAGTGTTACATACACCCAGGTGATAAAATTGGCTTCAATTAAATTGTTTGAATTGAGAGAAATCAATTGTTTCTCCAATGTATTCTCACAAATTAATATTTAATTGGAATACACTGTAAGCCTTTCATACTTTTTGGGAGCTAATGTCCAAAACTTTGATTCTGGTACATGGCTTTAAGAAAATACAAGTTTCTTCTCTAAGGAAATACAGATCTTTTGCAATTAAAATCTATGTAGCTATTTCATGCCAATACATTTCCTCAGTCCAGTGTTTAGTGCATCTAAGTTACTTGGTCATGGTAGTTTCATCTTGAACTACTCTTTAACCCTAAGATTTTGGGTGTTGTAAACTGATAGCTGTCATAGCTTATACTATGGATCTGTTGTGTTCTTACTACTCTGGCATGATTTTTGAGTACAAAATTGGGATGTGGTGCCAAACCCGGAAATGTTTCTTCCCCATTTCCTAGGCAGGTGGGTTTTACAGTTTTCTTGCAGCTTTTTCTGCTCTCTTGGTAAGCAGGTTGTGGGCAGCATTCTGATGCTGACCCCTGTGCTTGTGCCCCATCCCTTACATGATGCACTGCAACAAAGGGGCTGTGCCCCCATGACAAATCTGAGCCCTGCAGATGCTCGCCTGCACCTCCCTTGGAGCACTTGCCTCCATCTCTGCCCTGTCACTTGGATTTCCTCCCTGCTGCACCCCAGTAAATCCTCCTCACATTCTGGGGTTGGCAAGTAAGAATATTTGTGTTAAACAGAGGAGGTTGAAATGTAGACGAGCTCCGAGAGGAAGGGAACGTCGTTTTACTTCTCTTGCACAGAAATGACAAGGTTCACTTGCCTGAGCTGAACTTGAAGACTAAGTGAATCCGGCAGTTATTCTGACCTTTTTTGATCTATTTTAAGGTAAATGAATGTGCTTGCAGACTTCTATCATCTGAGCCAGGTTCAGCTTGACATACTTGAAATCCCGTGTATTTCTTGAACTTGACAAAATGGCTTCAAATATTTTAAACTTGTTTTGATGCACTGAAGTCACCGTTCGCATAAAGTTGTGGTGTGAAGATCTTTGATTCAAAATGAGTTCTTGGATTTCATTTCTGAAGAAAGTTTCCCTTGGATGAAGTGAAGGAAGTTCTCTTGGTTTTGCCTTGTGTGAGCCATTTACTAAAGGAGCAGTTGGCAGGCACTGTAGAGAGCAGACAGAAGATTCAAACTGAATTAATTTTTATTAATTTGTTAATAAATTAAATAGATGAACCCTAATGTAAAAGATAGAGCAGTTGGAAAGGGAGCTTATTTTTTATTTTTTTCTTCTTTAAGAAGAATTCTGCTTCTGTGGTTTTGACTGGATTTTTTCCCCCTTAGTCCCTCTTTTTTATCATCTTCTTTTGAATTTTCTCAGTGACATTTTGCCTGGATTCATTTAAAGAAAATGAGCAGAATACTTAGAGAGGAACACTTGATAGATGTCCTGCAAGCTACACGATGCTGTCCTAGAACTACTTCACCTCTTAGGAGTTTTGAGGCAGCAATCTGGTAGGACAAGCCACAAATTAAGTGTTCTGCAGACAACTGGTGATATCCTTGCAGAAGGACTCCATTTCCATATCATCTGTCAGCATATGCAGTAACAGACCACGTGTCACAGGTGGTTTCAAGGCTGAAAACCAGGAAGTTTATTGACCTCTGTTATGGGTTCCACAAAGCAGTAGGTTAGCTGGCAAGCTCTAGGAGATGGTTTTCACACCTGGCAGGACTGAGTGAACCTCTTCCAGAAAGAAGGTGCTTGCTGTGAACCTCACTGCCAGTGTGTTTCTATGGAGTATTTATTAATAGTTTGTAAACCCAGAAAGTCCAGGGAAAAATGATGAGTGAAGGTTATTTCAATGTGAATTAGGTACTTTGGGTTTCCTTGTCTGAATGTAAACACAGCTGAAGGAGCCTCTTTCTCTCCTCACATACTCTGTATATTGTGCCTGTAGGATCAGGACTAACTCTGGAACCTAGGGTTTACTTGAGTCTTAAAGTTTTACTTGTTAGGTAATTGGATCAGTGGGCAGGTGACTTCCTTTGGTACTTTTGAAACCCAGACTTGAATAACCAGGAATTGTCTTCCCTTCAAACATTTGGGATCACTGCTGCCTCTGCCTAGCAGTAGTTGTGTGGGGGCTACATTGCATTTTCTGTAACACTCAGAAACTGAATACCTGTCTCTGGTAACAACCTATTTGCAACATAAGCCTTTAGGGGTGCCAGAACAAGAGCCCTTGTGCAGGTCTCTGGGCCATTAAACACCTTTTGTTAACATGTAAGCTGCAATCTATTGCTTGTCATGTTCAGTGTAAAATAAGCTGAACATCATATGAAAAGATAACTATTGGATTGTTTTCACGTTGGACTGGCTGAAAGTCTGATTTGCAGATCTGGTTTAAGCCAATTGGTGGAAGCTCTATATTCAAGAGACTTAAAGTTAGGCCTTTTAATTGTCTCTGCAGGGAATAGTCTCTCTCTGGCACAAGAAAGGACTATGTGGTGCAAACAGTGCTGTCTTCCTTCTGCAACTTCCTTCTATGAATGTGTATTTTAGTCTTATGTTACTTTTTAGCAAGTTAAGTTCCATTACATCAAGTCCTTTTTATCTGTCAAAGCTGTAAAAATCCCTGATAGACTTCTCTGCTGAGGAAATGGGGATAATAGCTTCTATGTCTTTTCAGGAATGTGTTGTGGTGAGGAAAAAAGTGCTAGTTAGTAGCTCTTCATAGAGAAAGGAAACTCAGCTGATTGGTTCTGCACAACAAATTTGTAAAAAAAATCCTTAAGTATGAGAAATAAATAATTTTCAAAATCACATAGCTACTGCATAAAAGTATGCCTGCTGTAACTCCTTAGGCATGTGCCACACTTCCAGTGCTGAGCTGGGTACTCTTATTTCTTTGAGCAGTAGATGTGGACTAATTAACAATGTGTTTTCCTTTACAAGTAACACGCTGGAGAACCCTGAAAACTTGGGCTTTTAAGTGCCTGACTTTGGGATACAGCAAGCATTTTACTATGGATGCTGAATTGGAGGTATAAAAGATAATGCTGAATTAGCCTAGAAACTTATTCCCCTTTTTAAGTTTGCTTTAATTTGAGTGACTGACTTAAATATCTTGAAATTGACTTGGGAGTAAGGGCACAATTTTTTTTTGTTAATCCATAGTATGACACTTTCAGTTACAGTAAGTGACTTTCAGTCTCTGTAAGTGACCCCAAATTCTTCTTAAAATGTATATTTTCTGGTCTTTCTGAAATTCATTCTGTTGAGCCTAAATCTGAAAAAAAAGGTGTTAGTTGGTTTTTTTTAATAGTTACTGTTCTAATAAGTATATGGCTGAAGAATTTAGACCTAATTTTGCAAAAAGTGATGCTAAATTCATGTTTACATGTATACACATACAAGGTGTACACATTGTCACAGGCAATAATGATGACATTAAGGGAAAGGAAATGTTACAGAAAGTATGGGAAATAGTCCATATGCCCTTCCTAAAATGATTAAGTAAATTAAAAATAGCTCTGTTCATGCTTAGTAAAAACAAATACATCAATGAACATAAAAAATAAATCTTGCGGGGGGGTGATGAGGGGCTTGGAAACAGTGTTGGGGAAAGAGAGACGGAAGGGGAGGTGGAGATGCTGCCTGCTACACAATAGCAACCTTCCCACACTTCAGGTTGTGCTTCCCCCTGAAACAGCTTGGGATTGTGCCCTAACCGGTTCCCTGTGCAGCTTGGGCCGGAGTGGGTATTTTGGGGTTGCTGTGAGGAGAGCTCTTCTGGGAGTCACGACTGCCGATAGATAGCATAGGGCGGCCGCACGGGCGGTGCCGGGGGTCCGGCGGGGCCGGCGCCCTGGGCTGCGGGGCTGTGCGCGGGGAGCAGCGCGGCTCGACATCGCAAACACTGCCGTGACTCCAGTGTGCGGCCCCCCGGCTGTCAGCTCCGGCAGCTGTTTGTCACAGGCTGCCTGATTTTGTGTTTTTAGTTAGCTTGGTAATTAGAACAAGCTTGATTTAGAAAAGCGTACGATGCTGAGCGTAATATTTGGGTGAATGGCCTTATTGATTGATCCTGTGTTGCTCAGAATGTGTTTCTGACTTAGTGTGTCTTAGAAGTTGTAATATGTTTTGACGTAATGGAAGTCAGAGGAGAGCAAATGGAGGCAACTATTAATAAAGTGTGTTTTCCCTCTCTGTTGTAGTATTGCATACACACATTAAAAATTTACGCACCCCAATGGCTCAGTGGTTTTTGGACTTTGGCTTGGAGAGCTGAAGTCATCTGTGAAAGCTGAGAAGTGAGGAACTGTTTTTTATATGTCTACGTATATTGAAACTTAAAGTTAACGGAACGTTTTAATTAAGGTCTATCTTTTTTTTACCTGCTCTACAGTTCTATGTGACTGGATTTTTAAAAATATTCTCTCTTTTAAAGGAAGCTGTTCTATGAGATTACATGTGCAACTATTGCAGTACATAAGGAATTCCCTGGAAGTCCTGCATGTGTTCTTGAAGGAAAGGAATTGGAACCTGTTCCTAGGTGCTTGACTAAGTGTTCATATGCACATGCTTTAGAAATTTATGGAAACATAGCAAGTACTGTTAAATTGTAGGCAGGCATCTTAAGCTATGCAGGAACAGCATAGCCTTCCTTTGCAACAGGTGCAACAGAGCTTCCTTTTAGGGATTTCTTAGGTTATCAGTATTTGGCTTCAGAGTTTGACACCCTTCAAAATGTTCAGAAAAAAACCAGCTTTTGTTACACCCAGCTGATTTTAACATGCTTCTACATGGTGAATATATCACTAAGTAATAACAGTCTGCTATCACCAGTTTGGAAGTACTTGGTACTTCTGGAAAACAGATTTCATCTATCCATGACACTGAGTTACTTCTGTGAACTCTGAAAATCTCAAACTGGATACATTCCCCAAATGAATGGCTCTCCCTTAAAACCAACCAAATACTTTGTAGAGCTCTCAGGAGCCACTCTATAGTATTAAATTCTTTATCTCTGTCCTGCATAGATAGAGTACTAAAAAGCAGGTGGTTTTAATGTTTTGCTTTCATCTCTCGGCTTCTTACCCTATACTGAAAGGTTACAAACTCTGTTTCTGGAGACAGGGTGCTGGATTAGGATGAGTTCTACCACTGCAGTGATATGGAAAGATGGCATTTTTATTGTGAATGTAGTTGATTTTCCTTACTTAAACAAATTTGTCCTCTCCTGTATGATGAAAAATGGAGAGCTGTTTTTCTACTGCTTAGAATCTTTGACCATCCTGAAGCTAAAGACCAAGTGAGACTTTCTGTACTTCCACAAGCACTTGCATTATACTGTATCACTGTGATGGCAATATTTATATGTGGTTTTGAATGTCAAGTGGTGAGATACTACAGTTCTAGGAAGAGTTTTTATTTTTAATGTCCTTTCCCTGATCTTGAAAGAACCATCCCCATTACCTGCTTACAGTGTGGGCTTTGTATCCCAAACCTCTCTGTTGCAAAGTTGACTGGATTTGCGTCAAAGTTCTTGGTGCAAATTCAAGCTGCTATAGCAAACTGCTTTGAATCAGGTGGTTCAAGAACTAATGTTACTTTACAAGGGATGTAGTTTTCCTGTGTCCCAGCAAGTCTTTGTGTGACAGACACCATGATACTGCTTCTCTTGGGTAAACTGAGCTGCTCCTCACCACCAATCTGGTGTCTGTTTGCTGTTGCATTGAAGTACACAAGCTTGCTCCTCTTGGGCAATCTTCTTTCAAGCCCGGTTTGTCTGTGTCTGAAAACTTCTTTAGCATTTTCTTAGTCTGTCAAACAAGATTTCAGTTTAGGGGGGCTGCTGATTTGAATTATTTGCAAGCTTAAAAAAATTTAGAAACAAATTTTTTAAAAAAAGCTTGCCTCCTAACCATTTTAGAATTCCTTGTTATTATTCAAGGTGTAGCTCACTGTGCTTTCTAGCTTTCTGCTTCATTTTTTTTACATTACAGTGTGATGCCTTTTTTCCTAGTGTTCTAGGTAATGTGGTGTTATTTTGCAAGTGAAATTTTTTTAGTAGACAAGGTGTGTCCTACTTCACCTGATAGTTAAGATTAGCATTTTCATTGCATAGCAAGACTGGATACGTTTCCTGTAAGTCAGACATATCTGGCCTTTGGAATTAAGCTTTTGCTTCACCTACTGATGTTGTAACTGATGATCTTAGATGAGAAATCAGGCAAGTGTTGTCCTGTTGGCTGATCCTCAGGATGGTTGTGGTTTTTTAATGCTTATTTGGAATAAGTAACACCTTAGCCAAGGTTTCAGACGCTATTTGGAGCCCTCTTCTGAGGATACTGAAGGCAGTGTGTCCTTCAAGGACTTACATGTGAAAATGTTTGTACTTCTGATGATGTAAAGAATGTAGTTAAGTAGTGTCTTTGTTTCCAGACTCTCATCCTGTATTGTGCAGAAATGCACAATGGGAACATGCCTCAGGAAGTCGGTAGTTCTTTTACCACTGCAAAAATAGTTGTGTATCTTACGTACTGCTTTTGTTTGCATGACCACTTTATCAGACTGTGCTGTGGCTCTGCCTCTGGAGTCTGTGTTCTTGGGTTGCTCTCTGAATCTTGGGAAGAATACATCCCAGTATGTTCTGCAGAAGTTCACTTCATCTTTGTCTTGTACCGTGTTTATACCAGCCTGCTCTATCACTGTTGGGACTGTTGGTTCATTCAGCCTTTCCACAGCTGTGAAAATTTGTTCATGGTCAACAACTTACTTCTCAAATCATGCTGTGATTGCAGAAGATCATGTCTGCTTTTATTGGTTTACCAGGATACTGTTGAGCACAGTTGGTGTCTTGCTAAATTATCAGATGGCTTGGCTAAGGTAATATGGACCCTGTAAATTAACTGGACACGTGAATGTTTAGGTTAAAACTTATTTGTAGGGTCAATACTGATCTCACCTGAGTTTTTTAGTAAATGAGATGATTGGGACACTTGTGTGTCAGAACAGAGAATTGTGAAGGATATCTGCTGAATTCCCTTTCCCATCCTATGGGTAGGTGATGACTGACTGCTGCACAACTATTGACAACATGGTGGTGTAATATTTAGTCTCCTGCTAAGGAGCATTTGAAATACCAGTTCCAAACACAAAACATCGGATCCACTTTTCAAAATATCATCAGGAGTGTTGGACATGCTGGCAGGTAATAGCTCTTTCAGGTCCTCTAGCTGTGACTGCAAAAACTGGCTTATACCCTCCTTTCACTCCCTGTGGCTCTCAAGTACCTCCTGGTTCTCAAGCTGAAAGCTCCATTAAAGAGTTTCAGATTTTCTCTTGGGCAGCAGTAGCCCAGACACTCCTAGATACCCTGGATAAGGATATAGCCTATTTGCTTCTTTCTCTATTACTCTACATCTCAGCGACTTTTTTGCAGATAAAATAGGAATGTGCTCTACTCTCTTCTAGCCCATCTGTTTGAGAACATCTTAATCCTTAAGATCAAGGAAATTCCCTTTTCCATTTTTTTCATGCAGAGCACACCTGCTCTCCTCTGCACCTTGTGCTCTGACTACTAGACCAAGTTTACACAGAAGTGACTTAATGCTCTTTGCATTGTCATTTGACGTAGAACTGGTTTTTCAGGTGTGTCTCGTAGTCTTTTCTCTGAGGTAGGGGATCATCCCACCTATTGCAGGTTCTGGGACAGAGCACAGGGTATTCAGAAGTTTCGGGATACCTGAAAGCTGTTGTGAAATGGGGAAGAGGGGTTTTGGTCAGCTGGTGGTATCTGCTGGGGCAAGACAGCCTTGCATGTTTGTGTGAACAGCTGCACAAAGATATTGTCCTCTGGCTATACCAGTGGGCAGCCTTCTACTTTCCACATGTTTTTATAGGTTGTACTGTGCACCCTCTGTCCACAAAGGGTGCTGCAGCTTTTTATAGGTGTATTGCTTAAGTACCGTAACTGTAATGGCTCTTTGCTCATTTTTTAAAGGCTCAAAGAAGGGTCTTATATGAATAGTAGTGTGAACACTCTTTGTTTTTGTTTTCTGTTTACAGTATTATGTATAGTAATATGTATATAGTTTGTAGTATTAGTTCTATTTACAGTATTCAGATTTGTCTTTACCTTGTCCTCTTAATATCTCTGTAGTGATTTGAGGAGGCTTTGAAGATGGATTGGTAAGAATCCTAATGAAGCGTGTTTAGTATAAAAAAGGCAGTACCAATGCAGCAAGTTTGTGAGGATGGTGTTTGGGTCCTTTAAACAACTTGCATTTCACAAAGCATCTGAGTGGCAATGAAGACAGCTGCAGATCCCACAAAACAGTTAAAAATGACACGTGTGTGAAGTGTGTGACTTGGGCTTTGCCCATCCAGTCCATTTGCACGTACGAGATGAGCCTCTAACGTTGCCCTTAATTCTGTGTCCTGTAAAAAGCCAAATGTGTGTGCTAAACATTAGAACAGCTGTGTTCAAAAATAGACCATTTCTGTGCCCCCCTCCAGTGCTGAACTTGATTTTCTTCTGACGCGATCACAAGACTGCTGCTGCAGTAGGGGCTTAATGCTATTTACGTCGTCATTTGACATAGCAACATCTCTCCGGGGATTTTTAAACAATGCAGCTGTTCAGGAGAGATGAAGAGGTTGAGGATGGGAAGAGGAGCAGAAATAATTTCATCTGCCATTAGGGATATTGGGGGGGGGAGGGGAGGCAGCTAGCAAACCAGTGACTTCAGTAGATTCATGATTCTGCATGAATGGATGGCAGGATCATGGGAATCACGGCTTTCCCTTGAATGGGAAGGAGCATCATGGGAATCTGGCTGCTTCTAATCTTTTTTGTGAATGATTCTTTTCCTTTAACATGGCACTGGTTTTTATGAATGGCTCTGGGGGCAAAGTGCTGCAAAATCCTTCTCGAGCTGTATATAGGTCCCTTAAGGAATGCTAGGGTGGGAGACGGGTGCAGCAGAACAGAGATGCTGCAATGTTAAGCTACTTTCTGCTCTTTTGAAGCCTGAGAGGACGTTGTACTGCTTTTAATTTAATATGATTTAGCTTGATGAAAGCAGAGTTGCTTTTCATATGAAGTATTTTTACTACTTGCCTTCTTCTCTTTCACAATGTAGTTGCCTAGATGTATTTTTCCTGTTCTAGTAAGGCTGGAGATGACAGCACATCAGAAGGGCTTTGGAATGATCAAATTTGAAGTTCTGCTCTTTTTGTTACATATTCAGTAAACTGAAGATTCAAAAAGTTTTATGGGACCAGAAGTAAGAATGGAAATGGAGGGCAATAAAGAATTGTTTCACTTGGTCTGAAGCAACTCATTTGCCATTCAGCTTAAGTTGAAAAAAGTGTTCTTGTCAAGCTGTATGTGAACACTGTTGTGTACGTGTGCTTCCAGATTTCTCCCTTTTTGCTGTTCTATGCAAAGGTGTGTAATTTGCTATCTTTCCACTTTACTTGTCCCTTACAAACAGAATGTGCTGAATCATTTGAGAATTTATGTTCTCACCAAAAGTAGCTTAATGCCACAAACTTCTGTCCAGGTAATTTTAAAATTCAGCGATTCCTGTTGCAGAGGTGAAAATGTTCACATGTAATGCTAGCTACTTAAAATGTTTGGTAAAACC
Source organism: Nicator chloris (assembly GCA_013400495.1). Lineage (NCBI taxonomy): Eukaryota > Metazoa > Chordata > Aves > Passeriformes > Pycnonotidae > Nicator > Nicator chloris. Next base: position 17,771 of record WAAE01017314.1, read on the forward strand.
TAGTAACCAATACAGTCTTAATATCTGAATGGTAAACTATTTCAAACTTAAATGTCTCAAAACGTTTTTTTTCTAGGGGAGAAGTACAAAGTGGAAACAAAAGTCATTGTGGCAGACTTCGGAGAGAGAGAAGATATTTACAATGGAATCAAAGCAGGATTGGAAGGCCTGGAGATTGGTGTTTTAGGTTTGTATCTGATCTTTCTAAATCTGTCATTGTGGTGTTTTGTCTTGACATGCCTACTAACTTCTTCCCATATTGAAGTTTACTGAAATTCATTCACAAAAGGTATTATTTGTCTGACTAAGGCTATGTTGCTGCATGCTTGAGATGTTTTCTAGCTTGCTGTTGATACACTACATGAGACAGCGCTTGCATGTGTGCCTATTTTCTAGGAATTTGTGATGTTTATTGAATGTGTTCAGTGTGTTATTCTGTGCTTGTTAGAGGCCTTTGAGTGCAGCGTGTGACTGCACGCACCGTGACGTGAACACGTGGAGTTGTTGAGCCTGGAGAAGGTCTGTCTCTTGGGAGACATTGTTGTGGTTGTTCAGTACTTAAAGGAGGCTTGTAGGAAAGATGGGGACACCTTTTAACAGGGCCTGTATGACAGGACTGTTGCAAGGGAGCGGTGGCTTTAAGCTAAGAGAGTGTAGGTTTAGATGAGGTATAACGAAGAAAAGGTATTGAAACATTGGAGCAGGTTGCGCAGAGAGGTGGAGGATGCCCCATCTCTGGGAGCGTTCAAGGCCAGGTTGGATGGGGCTCTGAGCAACCTGACCTAGCTGAAGATGTCACAGGGGTTGGACTAAATGACATTTAAATGTCCCTTTCAACCCAAACAATTCTATGATTCTGTGATCTAATGCCATCTTAGATCTTAAGCAAGCTCCACATACTTGGCTTAGGAGATAGTCAATTTAGGAGTAGAGCCCTGTGGGAGGAACGTGAACTTTTAATTACAGAGCTGCTGAAATTCAATCATTATAATAGAACATCAAGTAATTGTCTCCTGCTTCAAAAGTCTTAAGCCCTTTCTGGCCATGTTGGTAAGCTGTGTTTCTTTTACTGATAGGAATGCAATATGCCTGAGTATGGTTTGCTACATCACAGGAGTGTAGGTGGTGTGGGGGTCCTTGAAAAGACAAGGTGATCCCTCCAGTTACTTTGTCAAATCTAGAACTGAGGTGATTTCATATAGGTGTTTTATCACAAGCTAAGAAGAGTTTCAACATAACAGCAGTTTACCTGAATCTTTTTTGAACAGTGGGGTAAAGGCAATTGCTTATTGGTTTTCTGGTTTTTTTTCCCCTTGGAAACACATATGTCTGTGCATATCCTGTATTTCTATGGTTAGTCAATATAGGGATGAGAACCTGTTATGGTTAAGCACATGAAAAAAATAATGTGGCTCAGATATCTGCTAGCACCTGTCATCTGATAAAGCACTCCTCACTACAAAACTCCTTTTACTAAATTGAAGTGCAGTAATTGGAGCTGCAACTGTGGGCTATTTTAGGCATATTTCAAAACAAATTTGTTATATACGTGATAAGATACTGCATGAACTTTGTTGCTAATAGATGAATCTTGTTGTACTATGTCTGAAAATAATGCTCAAGAAAATAGTGTATATAAAAATGCAATTAAAAAATAACATTAAAGGATAAACCCCAGACTGCTCCCTACTACTTCTAACAGACTTGAGTACATACAACTCATGGCATCCAGTATTTAATTGCTATAAAAATTCAAAGCCATTGGAGTAACTTCAATTGCCAAGGATGTGTTTTCTGTGGAGCTGTGACACAGCTGTGAATGCCTTGTTTCTGAAGGAAATAAGTTCCAAAGAAACTTTGAAGAGTAAAATTAATGTACATTCTAATCTATTCTGTCAAAATCCACTCAGAAAGTGGAAGTTGCAAGCCGCCTGTCATGTAGCAATTGCTGTAGAATGGTAGATCGTTTAAATGTCTCAAAGCACCAGCAAACCTTTTACTGTGCAGGGTACATATCCACAATGGAAGGGGTTTTATTATTTCTTAGGCAGTGATTAAGCTTATGGTGATTTACAAAAATCATAAAAATCTGACTTTTTATAGCCCTGCACAAACTAGGCACTAAAGCAGTGTGTGTGTGTCAAATTTTGTGTAAGCTCATTACAGGAAAACAAAGCATGTTCGGTAAACAGAGCTTGCTTCTTGCTTTTATTAGCGTGAGCACCTTGGCTAAAAACATGGTAAAAATAGAAATAAATGCTCTAGAGTTGTGTATTCTCTAGCTGAGTTTCTCTGCTTTTTTTCTTTCTTGCAGCCATTGTCAGTGCAGGTTTTTCAAAAACCTCTCTTCTGACTAATCACTAGCAGTTTTAGTAGATCTTGTGTGCAACATCACCAGATCACATGATACGTAGATATTTTCTTTCCCCCAGATATAGCTGTATTATTATACACCATTTGCTAATGTACTTTTTCCACACAGATGATGGCTACTCCAGAAGGATAGTATTTTAATTTTTTTATGGTAATTAATTTCATTTTAGTGCCTTTATGTTTTAAATTCTATAATATTTGTTGCAATCCAGCATGTTGCTTTTGTTGAGCTGTGTTTTTTCATGTTTGTGTGAGGGAAAACATGGATTTAAATGAGAACAGCCATAAGGGTGGAGTTCTCAGGTTCCAGCATATTTTCTTCTTTCAGGTCTCATCTGGAACAGTAGGTATGAGAAGCAGTGGTAGCACAGCACAGTTGCCAGTGATCAATGCTGATTATTTTTTAACCTTATCCTTGGAGACATAGGAGTCTCCACACGTACTGCTCAAGAATGAGCTTCTAATTATGGAGTTGCACAGAGTCTAACTAAAGTACTTACAGATTGAAATCCATGTAAACTTCTTATTTGGAAGCTTCTTCTCACCCACGTAGGAAGGCTAAAAGAGTTTGCATAATGTTTTCCTGTGTGTTCAAAACAGCGTCTGTCAGTGACTTCGAACATGTGCTAGCTACAGCAATATGTTAAACAAGCAGAGGTGGGAAATCTTCCTTTTGTCGTTCTTAAATAGCTCTGATTCTTGAAAGGAGTTTGTGCTGGACAGTATCTTGCCCTGTTGCTATCCATTTTTTTCTAATTAAAATATGGTGGTATGACCCCAAACCTGATTTTTAATGGTCTGTCACAAACTTGCAGCAGAGATGATTGCAGAAAGTAGAAAGGTGCATATCTGGGACCCAGTCTGCAGTAAGGGGTGTGAATTTCGTGTGACTGTCTCTGTGGCATGAATCATATAAGCATTCTAAATTTGGAGAGAATTACCAAGGTTAGTCCCATAACCCTGCCACAATTCATAGCCAAAATCCTTTCCAGAGAGATGGAACGAAAAATAGTTTAATTTTGGATGAAAGTAAGAAAAAAATTTGGTTCACTCTGGCAGTAATAAGACTGGATCTTCTTCCTTTTGAGAACTTTTCACTCTTTCTAAATATAGCAAATGTCTGCTGGGAATTTGCCAACCCCCTGTTCCCCTCAATTCCTCACCTCAATTTTTAAAGGTTATCTAAAAGTTAAAAATTTGAAACACACAGCATGACTAATGAACTTCCATAAATACACTAAGATCTGGACTAAAAGAGCTTGAGGGAATTCCAAATGAAGTTGGTGCACTTTGCCAGAATCTCCTCTTCCTGTTTTTTGCACATCCTGCATCCCTGTTGATACTTAAATTATCTTTTAGGCTGGGTGTTAAAACGATAGCTTTTGGCACAAACGGAGGGGCTATTTTATTTTATTTCTTGGAAAAGGCATCGGTGCCTTTTAACGACGTTTCTTGTCGCCGTGCAGACTCCTGCCTGGAGGTGCACAGTGCTGCTGAGCATACATAGCACTTTGGGATTCTCTGGGGTGTAAGACACTATATAAATGTAAAATGTTGCCACAGCAACCACATGTCACGCGATTCACTTGCGTAAGATGAACAACAGATACTTAGGAAGCGGAGATCCCTTTTGGTTGCTGCTTTTTGTCTCCATATCCGTGTCCTCTATGGAGTTGGAGGCTGCAGAGCAGCACTGTTTTCGAACAGAAGNCCCGCCCGGCCGCGCTGGCCTCTGCTGCCACCTCCCGGCCGCGCCGCGCACCGCGCCCGCCCCGAGCGCCGACTGCGGCTTGGCTCGTACTGCACTTGATGTATTTATTTATCGGAAAAAACGCCGTGAAACGGCTTCACCCGCTGTCCCGCCGGGCAGCTGCTGTCTGCCTCGACACCCCCGTTGGTGGCAGAGGCAGCGTCGTGCCCCCCCCGCGCTGTTGGGCGTGGGTGCGAGGAGCTGAATAGGGCTCTTGTAAACAATGGGAGAATTAACGCTTCCACATTCAGATGGCCTGTCCGTGTGCTCCCGCATTCCACTGCGTGTGCGCGGGGATGTTTACGGTTAAACTTGGCCAAAGCAGTTAGAATGTCTTAAATGCAACATTTTAAGCATTTCATTGCTTGAAAATTGTCACTAATCGGGGGCATCCAAGTGATCTGATTCATCCTTTTCTTTCAGTGAACAATGTGGGAATGTCCTATGCTTATCCTGAATATTTTATTGATATTCCAGAGCTGGAGAAGGTAAGTGCTTTTGTGGTACCTTCTAGTGTTGTACTATGGTTAGCAGATATTACAGAAGTATTTAGGTTTGGTTAAGGAACCCACATGATGAGGTTTTCTGATGAGAATTAAGTGTTCAAACGCTTGGAGATTTCCATAAACAGCATAACACAATGCTGATGATGGCAGTCTCACTTTTTGGCGGTGTAACTTTTCTTTACTTAATTTTCCCTGCTTCTTCCACTCCTGTCTCTGGTNGGGATTTAGAGAATGGGTCTTGATTTCACGTCCGAGAATAAAACCTTGCCAATGAAAAGTACTGTAAAAAAGTAAATCTAGGAGGTTTCGATGCAGGTGTGGGAGTGCCGGGGAGGAGGGTTTCCCGCGGGAATCTCCGTGCAGGGAGGCCGGGCGGCGGCGGCGGCGGCCCCGCGGGGCCCGNCTCGACACCCCCGTTGGTGGCAGAGGCAGCGTCGTGCCCCCCCCGCGCTGTTGGGCGTGGGTGCGAGGAGCTGAATAGGGCTCTTGTAAACAATGGGAGAATTAACGCTTCCACATTCAGATGGCCTGTCCGTGTGCTCCCGCATTCCACTGCGTGTGCGCGGGGATGTTTACGGTTAAACTTGGCCAAAGCAGTTAGAATGTCTTAAATGCAACATTTTAAGCATTTCATTGCTTGAAAATTGTCACTAATCGGGGGCATCCAAGTGATCTGATTCATCCTTTTCTTTCAGTGAACAATGTGGGAATGTCCTATGCTTATCCTGAATATTTTATTGATATTCCAGAGCTGGAGAAGGTAAGTGCTTTTGTGGTACCTTCTAGTGTTGTACTATGGTTAGCAGATATTACAGAAGTATTTAGGTTTGGTTAAGGAACCCACATGATGAGGTTTTCTGATGAGAATTAAGTGTTCAAACGCTTGGAGATTTCCATAAACAGCATAACACAATGCTGATGATGGCAGTCTCACTTTTTGGCGGTGTAACTTTTCTTTACTTAATTTTCCCTGCTTCTTCCACTCCTGTCTCTGGTCTCATCTGGGTGTTGTTTATGAGCTGCTTTAGTTTGTGCTAAAAAGGGGGCTTCCTCTGTGACTGAAGGGGAGCAAGCAATTTCATGGATGAAAGCTGCATAGTCCATGGCGCTTACGAAACTTAAATATGTCCATTTTAGGTAGTTTGTAATGTAGGGACAATCTTGGTTCTTGGTAGTACTGGTTACATCGAAGACTCTGATTATGAACAATTTCACTGGTGCATGATTTTCCTTCTGAAACCCCTGTAGCTCACTCGGTCCACTGTGGTTTTGTGTTTTCTTCTCAAGTGTTGTTAAATACATCTGGTGTTTGGTTCACTTTCAAATAAGCTTCATAATGTTTAGGAAAAAAAAAAATCCCAGTTTTTAACCTGCTGAATAAACTTAGAGTCACTAAAATGGTGAAGAGTAAAATACAGTAGTTAATTTTAAAATGTGTAAAAGATAAGAATTTATTAACATTTGTAAGTATTGCAAATAGTGTTAGAAAATAGAGTGTGATACACTTCTGTGGTTCTGTATTAATGCAAGTCCCTAATCAAAGAGGAGACCTGACCAAGAGCAGTTCACACAGACTTTGCTTTGAAAGCCTGTCACTGTTCCTAATACTTGACCAGGTAGGCAAAGAGAAAAAAGGCAGATAATTTATCCCAGCACTTAAACCCAGAGTATGTATAAATACTGTTCAAATAACTTAAAATGAGTAAACCCCAAAACTTTGTGTTCCTGCAGATGATCGACAAAATGGTTAACATTAACATCATGTCTGTTTGTAAGGTAAGTTACCAACTCTTCTTGATCATTCCAAACCAGAAAAGAAGATTCAGTTGTCTGGGGGAATTACTTTGACCTCTTCAACTACAGGTTCACTTTTTGTCTTGGACAAACCCAGGGGTTCTGATTGTCATGTTGGACTGTTTTGATTTTTCTGTGAAACGTAGTGTGTTGCAAAGATGCCTATTAGCTATTTGAAAGGAGCAAGGTAAGTACATAAAACAGCACTTAATGCTTCTTTACAATTGTTCTTCTAGTCCTTGTTGTAAATGCTTCATTCTTTTCCCCTGCATCTGTGTTTCTTGGGGTGGGCAGCCCTTATCTCTGCATGCCTAAGGTTTTTATACACTGTAGTGAGAAGGCACTTAAATATTTTCTGCAAAATGTATGAGCAAGGAGGAAAACCAAACTCACAGAAGCATGCATTAACTTCACTTCAGAAGTTACCTTCACTTTTTGATGTTTAAACTGAAGGTTTTATTGAGAAGCAATCAGCATGACTTCAGGCTAAAACATATGGCTGTTCTCTTGTTGGTTAACATGAGGTCCATTCCAAAATGAGGTTTTTATCCTGGTATGTCAAAGCTGAAAAAGGACAGAGGGAATAGCTGCTTGCACATCACAGGAACACTATTAGCGTATTACCAGTGTGTGCTGATGAAATTCCTTGTGACTATTCACTGCTAAAACTTCTTATGCATAACAGTGTATCTGTTAGCTGAGGGTTAACCTTCTGCCTCAAAGCTAAAGTGTTAGAAGTTTCAGAGATGGCTCGAAAGATTTGACTTTTTTGCAGCTCTTCTGATTAGGTCAAGTACTAAATTAATCTGGTACAATTCTTTTGGGGAGTCTAAACTCTGGTTTCCATGTGAAGAGGCACAGCATCTCTTAAAACAATGCTTTAATAAGATTCTCACACTTTATTAAAACACAGACAAACAGTGAAAATGCAGCCATTGCGTGCCTGAATGGGAGTTGGTAATGTCAGCTTATTGTTGCAAGCTCTTACTTCTGCATGTTTTATTTGACATCTCAGAACTGCTTGTTGGAAAGTTAGAAATGAGAGACTCAGTAGCCTTCAGAAGCTTTTTACCTGGAAAATTACTGTGAGCCTGTCGAGTAGATCAAGGTTTTCTAGTTCACCAAGAAGGGCAACCTATGGTGTCTTCTTGTCCCCCTGCAAGAAGGGGAAATTTAAACAGAGACGTCAGTTATTAATGAGTTTTCTCTTAAGGAAAGTTTCTCTTAAGGAAGTAATTTAAGTTAACAGAGCTGCATCAGGTGTTCATCTGAAGAAGTGCCATGCCCAGACCTCCTCTTCTGAGGTGTGAGGTCTGTGCTGTGCCAGCAGAGGGAGTGCACTATTCAGTGATAAAAGAATTTGGGGTGTCAATCTTCCTGGGAGCATTTTGTTAGACTGGAAAAGTTACAGATGAGCTACTTCAATATGTAGTGTGTATGGGAGGGTAGACTAATAATTTAATTCAGCATATACCTAAAGTTCCAGAGATACAGCTAGACTGTGTTGTTTTCCCAAGTAAACTAACGCTTCAGTTGTAGTGTCAGTGTTCATCAACAATTTAACAAAATTGTCATACAGCTTCTTGTAAAATTTGCATCCTCTCAACCTCTTCACATTCTGAAATGGCTATTTTTGCACATACAGAAGTTTACTGAAGATCTGCTTGCTGTGTCTTAACAGTGTTTTTGCTTCTGTTTGAAAAGTTTTTTCTTGACTATGAACAACTGCTGCTACTGCATTTAATCAGAGTTTGAGCATAAGTTTCCAAGCTTGAAAATATTTTCTCCTGCATGAGCGTGTTGTGTAATTAAACAGTAGGCATGCCAGATGCTGAGTGTTTTGGGGAGAAGAGCACATTAGAGATGTGTGCCATCTGTAAGACACTTTTTCAGGAGAACCATAGAACTAGAGTCATGGTATGAAAAAAAATTAGGAAAAATTTATATATCTTTTCACTTAGACTTTTAGGATGTATTCCTTTGAATGTTTAGTTCTGTTTTTGAGGTTGATACTATCTCTTATAAATATGTGTGTGTATATATGTATATACATATATATATATGTGTGTTTTTTTAAAAAAATAATAAGAATATTCTCTCTTCTTGTCTGACTAAAAACATGAAGTTTATGATGGAATAGAGCAAAGAGTTGTTAGGTAAGAAGCTGAAGGTCTGCTGAAATGTGAAAGTACAGGAGAGGCAGAGCTACTACCCATTCAGGCTCTGCCCACAGTATCTCCAGATCCTTGTCAGAGGTGTCACATAACCTGTACTGTTATGTTCTAGAGCATTGGCATCCACTTCCTTGCCTTTTGGACCAACCTTTCTCAGAGCCTAAAAGGTGATGATGTCCCCTGCCCTATCAGTAACCTGCACCATGTGCCATCAGCAGCACCTTTTGGACAGCACAACTCTTCTGGCGTGCATGTCAAGTAACCCCAGTTCTGGCTGAAACACCCCTTGGACTTGAAGTGGGAAAGTCATAATTAGTACAGATTGATTCAGCACAAATGTTGAAATCTGTTTTGTTGCCATAAGTATAGGCAGTTTTGAAGCATAATGCTCATCCCTTAACTTTTTGGTACATCTTTTTCTTCATTAGCCAGCTCATTGGATTTCCTAGGGGATATGCAGTGTGTAAGAAGGGGTACACTGAGAGAGAAGACATCTTCACCTCACGGGACAAATTTTTAGCCTAGTTGGTCCCGCTGTTTGGTATTTTTCCCAGCTGCAAAGTATCTAATAGTATGGAATTTTGGCAGGTGTTTTGAGAACTTGTTTCCTGTCAGACCCTTTAAAACCCATGTCTTTCCCAAATCCTATTCCATGCTGCCCTGCCTGCCCCCATTATGTCCTTAGAGCACTGTTGGATTAGATCACCCATGAACCATGCGATCATGCAATTTTGGGGTTCACTCAGTCTGGTATGAAGTGTTGGTTGCTGTGGTGTGCCTTTAAAGCACCCTGTACATCACTGAAGATAAGCCATGTAAAACTGCTTAAAACATGTTGGAAATCTCATGTCTTTTAAAATACTGGTTTAAAAAATTGACAAAATACCCTGTCTCCCAGTCAAAGCAGATGCTTTTTAAGCAGTCTGGGCAATATCACATTTTTATGGTGATGTACAGTGCAGGAGTCACTCTGGTCTTCATATAATATACAAAAAAGTAAGTGTTATGGGTCTTGGTGCCATAAATAGAATGAAGATTTTTCATTTGTGGTATTTTTTCAGGGGAGCTTGAGACTTAATACAGTCATATACAAGGATTGAGTTGACAAGTAAATGAAGAAGATGAAGATGAGGTAGTATAAGTAGTTTCTTGGCTCTTGTCATAATCTCATCTCTCTCTCTCATCTGGAGGGATTTAAATAGCAGAACTTTAATGATTATTGGTAGCAGTTCAGGTAATGTGGGTTTTTATTATAACTTTTGGATATCTTGTTGCATTTTGAGACACAAATATTTGTGGCATTGAGTGAAATATCAGCTCAAAATCCCTGTGTTTTTTCATTAACCAGCAAGTCTTGAGAAATCAAAATTAGAGTTCTGTATAGTTCTAACCATAGTTCCTTTGTATTAACTTCATCTTCTTGAGTTGATTCATCTTTGTGTTCTGCAGCCTTTAGTTTCACTTGGGAAAACAAAGTTGATTTGGCTATTGGCCTAATGTCCTGAAAGCCAAGGGTGCTAGAACTGCTGTCCAGTGGAAACATGGGTAGGTAATGAGCACAGAGAATAGCTTCAAATGCTTCAGGGACCCCTTGTTTCTCCTTTGAAAACTGCAAGAGTTACTTGGTATGGAAGGAACTGCAAGTTTATTATTTCTTTTGCAGCATCACAATATGCTAATTGCATTGGGAGTGAGGCATAAAGTTACGTTCTCTTGAAAAATGTGAAGGACTAAATAGTTGAGGGAGTGCTGGCTTTGTGGTTGGTTAAGCAGGGAGCTGAGTTGGTTAGCAGGCTATTATGTTGTGGGGGGATGCAAATTTTAGGCTTGCAGGCCAGGCTTCACTTGTAAATTGGCATTAACAGCTGAAGCGGGAGGGTAAATTACGTACATGTACATCCCTTGTGTCTGTGGTAGTCTTCACGTTGATGACTCCACTCCTGTTTTATACTGAGTGTCAATACAGAAGGCTAATAGGCCTTCCAACATTAAGGATTTTTATTGTTGTATTTGAGATGCTTTTTATTTTCTCAAGACTTCAAAATATATAAATACTTCATGTTGAACTGAGAGATCAGAAGTAAGAGCTGAAGTGTCAGCTTCCCCTGTAATGGTGTGTTTGTGTGTGTAGAATTCCACCAGGTTGTGAATCCCAGGCAGGACATGGGAATAACTACTACAAAATCTGAAACTGTGAGTTTAGGAAAGAAAGCAACAACAGAACCCACAACCCATATAAAATTAAAAGGAGGAGTGGAAGTTAGTGTATTTAGAAAGAGGGGAAATACTCTTATGCAGACCTGTGTGTAGAAAGAAGGAAAGCCTGGGGAGCAGCAGTCGTAAAAAGACAGTAGGAAATTACATCTCTCTCTCTCTCTCTGTCCAGTGTGTCTTCAGATGGGCTAGTGCAGCCTAATACCACATCTGTAAAGGTACCTTTCCAGAAATCAGGTGGTAGTTGCTTGTCCCCTGCAAGAACCCTATGTGATATTTTGTATTTACTGTGGAAAGTGTCACAGGAAGTGGAACATAATTCTGAGAACAGTGGCACCACTGACTTGTGAGAAGAGATCACTCTGTGTGTTTGTGTGTGTATTCCAGTCTAGTCAAGAGATTTTTTTTAGATTTATATTCAAAGTCATAATCAAAGAGGGGGTTGATGATTTAGCTAAGTACACAATACAAGTTTAAAACAGAGAGGGACAGTTGCCAGTGCTTGGAAAAGGAATAAGTATCATCTGAAGGTGGTCGTGAATATCATTCAGATGGTCCAGAGGGAGAAATTCAATGTTGTGGTTTCCCATCTTGATGACTTTGAACCTGAAAGTGTGATACACAGAAAGCTGGATCAAGGGAAATGTAGCTGTGATAAATATCATTAAGCAATAGTCAGAGAAGCACTGGGGATTTTTGTTCAAAGTACAAGTAACTTGGGGAAATTCAGGAAATCCTAGAGTTCTGTAGCTTTCTGTAGATTTGGGGTTGACACAAACACATATTTTGCCTCTTGAAAAGAGAAAGTTCAGCCTTATTATTTGAGCAGTCTTTGTCCTGCATAAAGGGCAAGAAGAGAAATACGGTCATTTTGAGAGCTTTCAGTTTTTAACTTGACTCCAAAAGTTTGTGGCTCTAAATAGGGAAAACTTTCTCTTCTAAAACTGTTACTCAGAGGAAAGTCACTGAAAATGAACAGGGCTTGTCACTTACGTAGTTCCCTTTTATGTCTGGTGCCCCTGCCATGGCCGCATGGGTTACCGTGTGAGTTGAGCTGATGTCAGATTTACTTGCTAGAAATAATTCTTGTTTGGCTTGGGGTACAGCTGCATTAAGAAGTTACTGTTTCAAGAGAGACACATTAAAAACTTTGTAGATGCTGAGAATATGCCTCACAATCAGTTTAACTACGAATGCCTGAGAACAGTCCCTTAGTTTTTCAGTGTACTGTCTGCGGGTGAGGGTGCCAGTTAACTTTGTTAAACAGCTACTGCATTTGTGAACTTGTGTGAATCCTCTGCCCAGACACTCTTGGGTTGTCTCATGGTAGCAATGATGTTTTTGTACATGAATGGGTGCACCACAGGGAATTCCTGATCATTAAAAAGTTATGTTGCTCTGAGTTGTTAAAGTTTCACCCCATGTTTGTGAATGAGGGAAGCTTCTTAGCTGCATAACACTGCAGCAAACCTGTCCAAATTCTCAAGCCTCACCCTTTGTTGCATTTGTATAGCCCTAGGTAGAGAAAAGGTATCATTATACCCTTTCAAAGTGGAAAGAATGACTTGCAGTTGTAACATCATAGAATGATTTGACTCTAAATATACAACTGTGGTATTGGATTTCTGGCATTGTATAACAGTTGTGGGGCCCATAAGGTCTGAAGGTTGACTTTGAATATTTGCCTCACCTTTTCCTGCTGTATTTTAGTAGTCTGAGTAACATAATTTAAAAGGTATTCAAAATTTTGCATATTATTAATATGACTCTTTCCAAAAGCTCTGCTTCTGAGCTATTGCTTGGACCAGATTGAGAAACGATTACAACAGAGTGATAACTAAGAATGGGAGGTTTACTTCTGAAGAAAAATCACTGGAAATCCATGGTTATATCTTCCAACTATATTTGTTAGTCCTCTAATAGTGGCTTTAAATTGTAGTGCCTGCTTTAGAACATAAATTCAGCCATAAGTCTGTGCATTCTTGTATTTGCAAGTAGGAATCTTTGCTTCATTAGGGTAAAAGTGGTACTTTTTCCACAATTAGAAGGTAGAGGACAGATTTGGTGAGGAAGAGTGGACAATGCAACCAGTGCTTGCCAGGAATGTAATAAATGCAGTTGGAGATAAAAAGACATCAAGAAATGATAGCTGCTTATAAAAGGTTATTGAACTGGTCTGTAGTCAGTCTCTTCCTTAAGTTAGTCATTTGCCCTGAGCATCCTGGAACCTGAGATCTGGAGGGTTGGTATGAAAGAGGTTGACTTAAAGCAGCCCTCCAAACCAAAGGAACTATACCCCAGACTCTGTGGTAGCATTATGTGTGTATGTGAACTAATTGGAAAACAAAAAAAAATAGAGTGCAACAACCACTCTGCATGGTTGTGTGCTAAACATAACTTTTAGCCAGACTCTGTAAAATATCAAAGATTAACAGCTTCTGATGTTGAGTAGTCTGTCCTGAATGAATTTGTCAAATGCACATGCTCACTCTGCTCTAATGCAAATTTTCAGAAAGAAAAAAATGCTTTGTTTTGGATGAGCTGGCAGTTTTCATGTAGCCTAACTACTTGACTGGAATTACTTGAGTCTTCAGAGTCTTGGGAACATTCATATTTACAACTGTAGCACTCATGTTTGTGTGGAAAGTAGCATTCCTTCAGAAAAAGGCTTATGTGAAGGAAGCCTAACCATGTTCAGTAAACACCAATTGAAGGCACTCTCTTTTTGGGTATCTCCCAGCCTCTACTTTAGGCTTCCTGACACTTCCATCTTCCTGTGCAAAATTGCCTTCAAAGAAACAGACACTGTTGTAAAGTTCTCTGACATCCTACGTGCAAATTCCTGTAGATTGACTTGCAAGGCTTTGCCATTTGTGAAATACACACCCTTAGAGAACTGACTCTCTCTAAAGACCTAACTAAAATTTGGATTCTTTTTGTGGGAGATATTTATTCCATTCTAGATGTTTGGTTTTGAACTGCCATTTTTCATAACGGCATGTCCGAGATTACAGCTATTGAAGACCAGTGTTAACCAGTTTGCCTATTTTGGATAAGGATCATACAATGCAAGCACAGGTGGACACCACTGACACCATTATTAGTGATGAAACGACATTTCTGCTATTAATTGTTTTATTTGAATTAATGCTGAAACTATTTTACGTGTGTGTACAGTGTCTAAAATTGCCAGACCTGAGTATGGCTGCAGAATAGCCTGCCAGCGTTTTTCCAGTCATGCACTTTGAGCCTGGTTGGCTGGGTCAGGTGAGTCTGACTCAGAGCGCTGCCTTCTGTTATCTTGCTCTTTAAAAATATTGGTATTTTTACATCAAGGTACTGAATATTCATAAATATATTTTTTTAGCACATCACAAGGTGTAAAAATACTGATAGAAATTTTCGCCTTATTTCACAGAATTTTGAAATTCCCTCAAATTAAGTATTTTAGTAAAACAAATGGAAGTGATGTTAAGTATGAAATCCAGTTTTGCCATCAGTATTTTTCTGTGGAGGGGAAAAAAATTGATTGCCTGTCCAGCTGAACTTCAGAAACAAACCATTTAACACAGTTGGTAGTGAGAGACTTCTCGATTTCTCCCCGAATTGTATGCCTATTGCTGTATTTCAGCTGTCAATGGCTTCATAGTTTTTTATTTTATGTAAGTCCACCAATTATTGTAGCATATTTTAGTAGCCAGCAGGTTCATGATAAACTGTTAGAGCTGCTTGGTGGGTTGCAGTTTGGATTTAGACCATGAGTGCATTTGTGTGGATTTATGACCAAGTTTCAAACATGGGGTCTCCTCTATACTACAGTGGGAAATTGTGTACTGGTTTTTCAGATCATTTATGGGTTGCCTAAGGGAAGGCAATTCCAGTCCATGTCCGTGTGCCAATCTGTGGAGATGATATGCAGCATTACACTGCCCTGAGAGGCAAGAAACAGTATGCTGCCTTTTGCCAAGGGATCTGTGGAAGAGATCATAAAACTTGGATCAGATAAAAACTCTTCTAGTATTGAACAAGTCTTAAAATCAGCCCAAATCATTCTTTATCCTTTAAGATTAAAATAAATAGTTGTTTCTACATCTCTTTTGAAGCATTAGTGTATGGAAAAGCTCATGTATGCTTAAACTTAATACTTGAGGGTTTTTCGAAGCTGCATCAGATCTGTTTAGCTTGTTGATGCTTATCAGCTCTGAATACTTAGTTAGACTTCTGGGGCAGTGCTGACAGCTAAGTGTGTCAACAGCTGACTTCATGAAAGGAAGGCCTGTTCAACTCTTGCCTGTTCAATCCCTTATCAAAACTGTCATGCAGTGTGGCTGATGGCAGAATCTATTCTAAGGGAGAAATGCCAATAAAATGCAAAACACAGCCCTTCTCTAGCATTGGCTTTGTGCGTCAGCTGTAATCAACTGAGATTGTTTTCTTTTGTGTTTTCTTTTCTCCTTTATTCCTGAAAGGGTATGTTTTATAATTGAAAAATAAAAACAAACAAACAATAAAACCTCAAACCCAGATTGAGTCATATGTAAGGGCTAATGCAATGGTGATAACAAAATGAGTAGCTTCCTACAATAAAATTTGTTTCTTTGTAATGAGAGTGCTTACAGGTGTTTTGTGTGCCTGTAGATGCTGATTTCTTTTGTGTGTGTTTTTCCCCACACTGTTCAAATATTCAGTGTTTTATTTTAAACTATCAAGGTAATGTGTGATCAGTGGGAGTATCACTATGTTTTGGTGTGTGCTGGTTTTAGTATTTTATTACCCACCCCCCATGTTCTCAAAAACTTTGTTGGAACACCTTTTAGACGTCAAAAGTGGTAGCAGTTTATATTTCTTGTGTGATCTGTCTTTGGTGTCAGTGACAGTTATTCATAGGGTTTGTTGGGGCAGGGCAGAGTTTGGCACAAGCAGAATTTTGATACTATTTCAGGAAGGCAGAAGTTTTGAATTTAAATTGTATTTTAGGATGGTAGTAATTAGTAGTGGGAAAATTAACTATTTTACACTAATTAAAATTTTGTCCAAGTTTGGATCAATGCTTAATTTGTCTCCCTTGCCAGAGATACTCTGTCTGCAACTGGGAATCTTGTTTTAGGATTACTGCTCTGGAGAATCCTTCAGTCAGCTTGTAGATGGATTGCTCAGAGTCATAATAAAGGCAGGAGTTTGCAGAGCAGTGAGGAGGTTTGCCAGACGACTTTCCTCTTGGGGTGTAGTTTTTTTCAGTGTGAAAACATCTGTGCAATCAGCAAAAAATATTTTGGAGTCTTAAGTATTTTCTGTAGGTAATAATGTAGGAAACTTACGTTCACTAGTTCTGTCAGTACTCTTGCTGCTCCATAATTTATTTTTGTCTTAAACTCAGCAGTTCAGTAAGCCTAGCTAAAATGTATTGGATAATATTTTGAGTGTTGGCATAGGTGGTAAATTTAGTCAGTCTTGAGGAAAGCAGGTGTTTTTTGCAGGGAGAGAAAGATGGTACGTGTACTGTAGTACTGTGGTGTTTTAGCGTTCTTTAGAGGCCATGGATGCTGCAGAGTGGTGAAGACATTTGTTGTATTTACTCTCGTGCTACTAGCTGGATGGGTTCACCAGATTCAGTGCACACACTACTTGACAGAGCCAAGTTAGCCAGGTAGAATAAAAATAAACTGCCTACGCAAAGTATGGTCTCTGCTTCCCCGAGCCGTGCTTGGGGTGGAGGGGGTGGCAGCTGCTTCTGGGAGGAAGGGAGGCTTCCCTCGGTCTCTGGCTGTCTGGTGTCTGCATTCTCAGCCATCACGAATGTTTTCCTTTTGCAGATGACACGATTGGTGCTGCCCGGCATGCTGGAAAGGTGAGTCACACTAACACTATCCAGACAAAGTCATCATTATTTATAGGGGAGAATCCTTTCTTGAAAAATTCATTACTGTGACTAATCAGCCTAGTCTCCATGTTTTAATGGCAGAGTAATGCTGGGTGAGTCACGCTGATGGTGCATGAATCATCAGACGGTGGAAGCCTTTTCCACTCGATTCCCTTTTTATTTTTCCTCTCCCTTCTCCACTGTTGTGGTGATTCCTTTTAGAACAGAATTAAAAAGCCCGTCTGACTCATCAGCACTAACTCAACAACCTGCTATTCTGAGGGGGTGGTTACAGTTCCTGGGAATAACCTTCTTAAGGCTATTTCTCTAAGTCATTGTAAGTAAAATGGATGCAAAGAATATGTTCTCATTATACAGTAGGAGGTATATTGAGGAAAGGCTGTGATCATTTGGAAAAGTGGAATTGGAGACCAGCTCTTTAGAATAACACACCACTGTTGACAGGGAAGACATGCACTGACTTCCCAGCTAGCTCCCAGGTGAAATGAAAAGGTTCATGATTTCCATTTAGTCCCCCCCAGGCTGTTTTCCAGCTGCTGTTGGCTCTGCTGGCTGTTTGCCATCTCTCTTGGGGTGCTAACCCTGCCTTGCTGGGGGTTGCCCTGGATCAGGCTTGAGCCGTAGTCACAATGCTGGGGAAAACTCTGTAGAACCATGCAAACGAATACGGCAGGAGGAGTCTGTATATGGGGCAAGCATCCAAATATAGCAAAGATGATGGGAAAAAAAAAGTTTGTGTCATCCCACTGTCTGAGAGTCTTCATTGCAGACCAGGATTCAGTTATTCAAGTGTTGCACAGAGGCACAGATGTTTCACTTTTAAAACAAAGCTTCTTCCTGATGCAAACTGTCAGAGCTAGTGGTCAGTATGGGAGTCAGTGTCTAGCACATCAGGGTGATGGTGAGCTAAGATTTTTACTTAGCCAGTCAGGAGGTATGAATAAGTTTATTTCTCATAAAGAGATTTGAATTAGAAATAAAGACCCAAGACTGAGCTCTGGGGTGTAATATTTCCCAATGAAGCTGGAGGAGAGGGTGAGGATTATAGTACAGGGGTGATACATACTCAGGGCTTGTAGGTCAGAAGCTAGTCCTTGTCCTTGTACTGTTATTGGTAGATAAAAGGACTTGGTTTTTTTGTGAAACCACTGTCCTCTGAAGGTGCCAACATGACCAAAACTTTTATACTTTTGAGGGGATTTAAGATTGTTTCATTATTAGGTTTTGGAACTTACAAACTCTTAACAGTTTCTTGCCTCAGTTTCTTCTTTGTTTAAAGAAATGTTGTAGCTATCTATTTGGCAGAATTATCTCTTCAGCTTCTTAGGACAGAATGATGTATACTCTACGTATAGAATATCCTGTACAGGCTTTTCTGTTACACATCCCCCTGGGTAAGATGATTTGAATGAAAGGCAGCAAACCAGGATCCTGCTGACTTCTGGTTCTGAATGCCCTTGAGCACACATTGTCTTTCCTCTTACTTCTCTAGCTGCATGACTACCTCAGGGATTCAGAGGAGAAATGTTCAGGAAGCCTGGAAAGAAAAGGTTAATAGTGGTAAAAAAAAATTAAGTACGCATCTTGAACTCTTTCCTGAATATAAGGAACCAGTTTAAAAGACTGCTTCATTTGGATGACAGCCTTGGTTTCCATCTCAGGGAAAAATATTTGAGAAAGCTTCCATTTTCTGTTTGATTTTTGTGAAGTTGGTTGGGTTTGCACAGAAGCAATGCCTGCAGCTGCTAACTCCTGCACAGTCATAGCTCACAAGCCATTAATACTGCTAGGAGTCTGTAACCACAGAAGGACATGGATGTCCAGCAAATCCAAGGGCATGAGTGAACTGGAGCTGGGCTCAGCTGCTCTTTAGGTCAGCCATATATTTCTCACACGGGACCACAGGCTAGAAAAAGGGCTCCAGGCTCTAAGAATAAGGCTAGACTAAGAATCTCATTGTCATTCCTCACTTGTTCAAGGAGGAGAGCATGTTGAGTAGATAGATGTGACATAGCCTGTTAGAGCATCTTGCAGCTTGCTCTAGTGCGTACTTTTGCGTATTTGCATGTTGGTTTTATGAGAATATATTGCAAGATACATACAAAAAAAGAGCATACTTTGCATGCTTTGCATCCTGGTCTGGCAAGACAAAACAAAGCTACATCTTGGTGTGCCTTTTACTTTTTGTTTATAATAAACACAGCAGCATTAGATGAATGCTGCTTCTGGTAATGGCATTTAGATTCTCTGCTGTGACTTCTCTCCTGTGCTCTGAACACTTAAAGTGACAATTTATTATCTGAACCTTCCTATTACACTTAAATGAGCAGTTTCTATATAAATATGCAGGCTACTGTCTGAGATGGGAAACTCATAGAACTGAAAATCAAGGCTTGATGTCTTTGGGAACAAAAAAAAGCCACCACCACCAAAAAGCAGTTGGCTGTTGCTAGACAAATACCAAACTATGGTATTTATTGCCAGGAAAGTAGCAAGTGCATAATTACATTACAGAAGAAGCTTGCTCTTTCCACTTGGCATGCAGCTGGAGCAGGCGCTGGTTGCCACAGCAACCGGGAGATGGCTAAATATAGCCTCCCTGGTGCTGGACCACTTAAGGTAGAATGACCGGGAGGTGTGAGGGTGTGGGCCTGGCTCTTTATCTTAACCAACTTTTTTTGTTTGGTTTCGGTTTGGTTTTTTTCCCCCTTTAATGGCACAGTTGAATTAGATGAGCCAAAAATTCTTTTTACCACACTGATGCTTGAGTAATTCTTCAGATCCGTCCCTAAAAACATTTATTCTGCAATTCCTCTAAGAAGCAGAATTGTAGTTGGAGTAATTGAAACTGTTCCCCCTACTCACATGCTTCTCAATTTCATTTTATCTGGAGGTTTTAAGTTACGAGCTTTTAAGGCTAGGACTGTTTTCTTTAAAATGTAAAAATACAAACCACAAAACCTCCAGTGGCACTGACTGCTTCAAAGAGACCAATATGCAGAGCTTCGGCAAGGGGCTGCTATTAATGTTTTGTGTTTCCAGGAGGGTTTTCTTCACTGGGTCAAGCCATTAATTCACTCCATCTAGGTGGTGGTCACGACTCCTGCTAGAAAGTTGCAGTGTAGCCAGACGCTGCGAGACCTGTGCTTGCAGCCTGAATGTCAGCCTCTCTTCTAAAGCTTTGGTTTGTTTCAAAAGCGTGAGGCTCGTGTTTATCCATATCAATGCTTATCCTTCTTTGAATCTTGTTAAGCTTTTGTCCTCAGTTAAGTTTTGTGGCAAGCACTCCCTCGTCTGAATATGAGAAGAGCACTTTCTTTTATCGGATCTAAATTTCAGTCTTTCATTTAAATAAATGTCATCTTTCTTTTGTATTCTGAGAGGATAAAGCAAGATCTTGATCTTTTGCATTCATTAGTTTGTGTACCTTTATTGTGGCTGCTCTTAATAGTCTCTTAAATAACTAAATTGATGTATCAGAGTGAATTTTTTTCTTCTCTTCCCCTTTCTTAAATCATCAGTTTCTTAATATTTCTCTCCTGTATTCGGAGGGATAAAGATGGTTTGTAGACTGTAATACAAGATTTTGGTGGTGGAGGAGGATCTGTCCCTGCCATTCCCAGCACCATGTTGTTTGGCTGGTTTTGGTGACTGCTGCACAAAAGAGAGCTCCTTGTTCAGGTTTTTCATGGAGAGGACATTTGATTTAGAGTCCTGCAAGGTTTGTGATTAATTCACAATTTTTTCTTTAGTATAAGTTACTGGTTATTGATGCACTCTTAATATTGATTTTTCATCTGCCATTCTGTAGTCTGTTCACATAGCAGCCTGAGCTTTTTAAGAAGTTCCTTACAGTATTCCCCAATCTGATATTCTCTTAAAAAATGCATAAATACTCATTCCACTGCTAATCTCCATTTGAGTTCATGAATAAATATCACAGTCACCACCTGTCTTGATATGACAAACTTCTAGCATCCACTGTTAACCTTTTGCTGTGTGGAAAATTCCTGATTTGTGATCTTATGCTTTCCATGCTACGTATTTTGATCCATTTTACTACTTTATTTCACCAACCAAACCTTGCACTTTCAGGGAAGTCCTGAAAACACAATGAACTTTTGCAAAGGTGCTTGAAATCCTGAATGACTGAAATTATTCTTTTCAGCCACATTTGCCATCTCATTTCTTGTGACAAATCAGTCACAGATGTAATTCACACCTGTACCATGGCACAAGCCATGCTGGTTTGAATCTATTGTCATGATTTCCAAAGCATTTATGTTGTTTTAATTTTTAACGGTGACTTAAATTACTGTTTGTTTTTAAGATGGTTACTTAAATGATTGTGGCAGCAGTGGTGTGGGGTATACATGGTTGAACAAATACGATGGAAACTCGTGTGAATCTGCAGGACTTGAGCTGTGTGATGTCCACCTGCATGAGTGTTCTCACTGCACTCTGAGCATGGCATACTTATTCTGTATTCAGGTAAACTGGCTTGAATTTCCAATAGGGTAAGAAGAAGTAGAGATTTATCTTTCACTACGTTGGACTGTCTCGCAGCACCTTCTAACAGAGTAATTGCCCTAATTTGCATGAAACTTTTAAAATTAATTCTTTTTTCTACCTAGCACTAAATATTTCTGGGTTTGTAGGTAAAACTAGTCTCAGAAATAGATATGGCTCATATCAGTCTGTATTGGGAGGTCAGGAGCCTTCCTGTCCTACCTGCATGTGCTTTAGAACAGCTTGACAGAGCAGGTGGTCGCTAATTTTGGGTATCTTTACCAAAATACTATTGATGAATACCTTCAGTGTTACTATAATACAGTGGTAAGAAAACTTTCATTTTCTGTGTTCATCCACTGAATATCTTCCATATTTATTAAAACATTTGTATATTTGAGCAGTAGATTCAGATGCTTGCTGTCTTGAAGATCCATTATGAAGTAATATTTAGAAGATGAAAGGAATTATCGAAGTGTATGTCGTACAATGAAACTGCGTTGCCATTTCTGCCACCTTATCCCAAGATTTAGAAGCTCCTCTTGAACTTGTGCCAACTTGACTCAATGGTTTTGCATAGTTTAGCTCATTGTATGTGTGTGTATATAAATACAACTTTGAATCTCTTGCTGTGTTGACCTTGGAGTTGTTCCTGATTTATACCAGCTGCTTGGATACTTCTAACTGTGCATAAAGTGAGTTTCAGTTCAGGATTTGGTTGGCATTTTTAAACAGATCTTAATCTCTTAATTCTAAAGGGATTTTTTAGGCTTGCTATAATGTTTGGAAACATTAAAGATGTTTCCTTTATTTGATGATAATATATCTTTGCTTCCTTTCAGATCAAAAGGGGTAATCCTGAATATCGCATCAGCTACAGGGATGTGTCCAACTCCACTGCTGACTCTTTACTCCGCAACCAAAGTAAGTGTTCCTATCCACACTGAAATCAAGTGTCAAACCTAAGGCAACACTTACAGGAATAAATGTTTTGGTGTCCATCTAGTGGTGCTTTCATGAACTAAAAGTACAGAGTTTGTCTTGAATTTTTCCAATAGTGGAAGCTGGAAGGTTGAGAGAAAACTGAGTGCGAGGGTTTACTGACATGGAAATTGCTATTTTATCTATTTCCTCATGCATTCCATTTTTACATGGAAAAGGAGAGCAGTGTACCAAGCAAGCTTAGTGTAAAGTTGAGAAAGGACATTAACTAAGTTTAACACACTCTTATTTTTGTTTTGAAACGTCTTTCCCCTAAATTCTGTCATGATTCTATGATCTATATTTCATCTTAAGTTCATGTACTCTGGTTTCTCTTTGTGTCACTGGGACAGTTTCATCTTTTTGCAGCTGGTCTTATGTTTTTTTCACCAAAGATACTTTCAGGGAATTCTAAAATGTTGCCCTAAAATATCTCCAGTGAATGCCATAAAGACAGAATGTGGGTACCCAGCATGGAACTGAGGTATGTGTGATAAAACAGAATGCAGGAGACATTTACACTGGTATTAAAGCAGTATGGCACTACAGCTTTTTCAGGCATACCTGGTAATTACCTTGAATATTTCAAGCGTCTCAGAGTCTAAGCAGAACCTTGACAGGATGAAGAAACCTTCAGTAGTGTCATTCATGTCAGAACAGACTCACATTTCCTCTAGACTCTCAGTAACATCTGCATATTCCCAGAAGGGAGTTGATGCACACTATTTTATTCATACTAAAGGAGAGGATATTTAAGTTTAGAAGCCTGAAGTGGCTTTAGCTGATAAAAATTTCCCCTTGAAATAGCTATTTCCTGAGAGGACAGTTCTTTGTTTTAATGCAAATGGTCACTTTTGTTGTGGCAATGCTTTCAGCTTTATGGAATCAATTGAGCTTCTGATTTTAGTGATAATATACCTTACACTGCTTTGGTTAGTCTTTTTTTTTTTTTTCAAAGGGAATCTGAAATATTTCTTCTGCTCCCCTTAAAAAACTAAGTTACAGGTCGAATAATCTGCCTATTCTCAGCACTGCCCATCTTCTCCTACAGCAAGATTAGTAAGCATGAAAGTGACTCCCCTAATGTAGCTATAGAAAGACTGTATCTGCAGTTTCTAGGGTTTTTTTTTTTTCCTCATCCATTTAAAGGGGATTTAAAGCATAATACCCTTCAGGTAAGTCAATGACTTTGACTAATTATCAGGAGCAAATGCAGTCCAACTCTTTAACCTTCCTGTGGAGAATTCCCTAGTTTACACTGAAATGAGCCTTCTTTAAAGGAATCATAGTGCTGCATTTTGACAGGTTCACCTATCTGCTTTAATGCTAATGAGAAGTGAAATATGATTATATCATTTCTCACCTCACCCCCATGCCTTTACTGTTTGTATTTATTACTAGATATTTAGAAATCCAAGGAGAAGAAATTTTCTAACATACAATGCTTACCTGCTTATTCAGGGAATGTTTACTTAGAGAGCATTCTTAAGACTTTCAGGTTCAAGGTTGTTGGGGGACTTGAGTTTGTGGAGGTAGAAAACCCAACTTGTCTTGAAATAAATTTTTCAAGAAGAAAAACTCCAAAGCTTATTTGTATACTGGAAGTTGCTTTTTCTTCTCATATAAAATGAACATTTTCTTTGTAGTAAGCTCTTTGCAACCAGTGGAGGAGACAGTCTTTTAGATTTCATCTCCATATCTGGAGCAGTAGCTAAAATCAGGACTTTTGTCGTGGAGGAATAGTTAGAAATTTGAATGATGAAAGCACTTTCATTAACATAATACAGCTATTTTTGATAGATTATCAGTATACTCTGTGCAGTTATTACACATACACCTGCCTGCTGTGTTCAGAAACTGCACCAAACTATTTGGCACGTCCATGCAGGTACCTTACTGTTGCAAGAGGATGGTCAGAGGATTCACTTGATTCAGTTGCTGCTAGGGCAGACTTTCAGTCTTGTTCATGTTGACTAGTGAATTTTGTTACGAACTTGTACACAGGGGAGAGGGAGAAAGAAAGAGCAGGTGAACAGCAGATAAGCTTTTAATGGTTTAAGGAGCCTCCTGCTAGCTTATACATGCAACTTGAAGAAGAGTAAAAGGACCTACCTGCTACACAGCAAAATCCAGTTCTATTTCAGATCTTCCAAGTATGCTCAGAAGAGTGTCTATAGAACTAGTCCAGTAGTGTGGGAGTGTTTCTGTTACTTCTTGTATAGGCTGAATTCAGTGGGATGGCCTTGATAGGAAACACACTGGCCACTGCCAACTTTAGGTGCTGGTTTCAGTTAGGACTTGTGTTAAACCACTGGGGACATGGGGACCAAAGGAAGACTGTAAAGGAGGTACTAGAGCAGTACTAGAGCTTTGCTGCTTGATTTGAATCTGGTGTGAAGCAACTGCTTCTTAAATACTTGAAGGAATTTATTTAGTATTTATTCTAGCATCAAGCATGGATTGGATGGTTTAGTTCTTTCACTTGAAGATACTCTATTCATTCTACTTGGTTGTATCACTTCACTGAAACAAGAGTGGAAAGGTGGTTTAGAAGAATTTGGGAAGTGGGAATCTGTACTGGTTTGAACTGCTGAGTAGCCTTTGATTCTTAGGACACTATTTCCTGGCAGGGTTAAGGAGGCGGCTGTATCAGTTTTGCGAACATCTGGAAGGCAGGTGTTAGCATCTACCTTTTAAGCCTTTTAAATTCTTTCTTTGAACTTTCAGTCTTGCAGTTTCTAAAACTTCCAGAAGTTTGGAAGAGAATCTGTGGAGGTGGACTTGAGGATTAGGAAGAAGTGTCACCATAGGGTGGCATTTTTTAGAAGTGTAAAGGCAGAAGACTAAGTGTTTAAACGGTGTTCTAAAAACGATGCACAAGAGGAACCCAATTAAATCACTCTTAAAAATATCTAAGAAGATGACATAAGTAGGGAACAATGTGAACATGAAGTCATCTTTCCCTCTTTTTATTAGGCTTTATTTAACAAATGTAGTTCCTTTTTCTTCTAAATTGAAAAGGGGTTTATTTGTTTAGACTGAGCCCTGCTTCTGTAAAAATACTTCATAAGCATAGAGTGTCTCTTTGAATGGCATTGCTCTTGGATGCAAAGTTTCATTGAAAACCTAAGGTTTTCACTTTGAAAACAGGAACTCCAAATAGTAATTCAAATACTCTTACGCAACACGGTTAAACTAGAATTTCCATTGTAACATGTAGCATGCTGCATGTTTCCCTTCTTCTCTCTCCAGGCTTTTGTGGATTACTTCTCCCGAGGCCTCCATGCAGAATACAAGAGCAAGGGCATCATTGTGCAGGTGAGTAGTTGGTTTCATGTAAGTGTGGTTACCACAGCAACATTGGTGTCTTGGCAACAAAAAGGCATCAGCATATTCTCTTATTCATGAGTGTGTGACACAGATTAAGGATAAGGATTTCCTTTGATCCCATTAGCAGCTTTCTTAAATTACTCTGAAACCATGGGTCTTGAAGCAACAAAAGACATGGTTTGGTTTTGTATGATTTTTTTAGCTGATGGTGCTAATTGAACATTCTTGGTTAAAGTATTCCATAAAACTGTGCACAATGCTGTAGAATACATCTTTATGAAGCTTCCTCTACTGGAATACACTTGTGGAATTCATTTGTACAGGCATTCCATGGGTAACAGCTCGAAGGATCAGAATAGTAGAATCCCTGCAGTGTCAGTGAATCAACTGCTAATCTAAGCATAGCTGAAGAATGAACAAAAGCATCCAAGATCCTTTGTGTGTAACTGACTGATGTAATTTTTTGTATTGCTAAGGAGTCTTGCTTCATACCCCTCTTTGCCTCCTCCCCATTTGTTTACCTTCAATTATTTTTGGTGTGGCACAAAAGCAAACCAAGCCAATTTCTCACAGCTTTATAGGATTTTACTTTAATGCCACTTCTCACATACTCTTAGTGTTTGCTTCCAAAGCTGGAATTTCCAGCTTTGGTCACAAAAAGTGAACCTTCCATTGCTGATTAAACCTCTCCAGAACAAGAATGAGTTTAATAAAGGTGGTATGAGATCTTACCTGTACTGTGAAGACAATGGTATCTCTTGTTGAAGTTCAGTTAGGGGTCTACAAACAGGGTTAGCTATGTCCATGCCTCTCATTCCTCTGTTCTGTGTGGTGGTTCTCAAAGCCATTTGAACTTCAAAGGCTTCATGGAAGGTAAGGCACAAAGTTGCCTGCTTTAAATGTGTAATCATCATACAAAAGAGCACAACTCTTATTACTGGCTAAAACTATAGCGAAGTTGTTACCACTTTAAGGCTATGTTACCTTTCTGATGTGCTAGATTATTTTTTCCTTTTAAATCTATTTAGCAAAACAAGAACTTCTCACCAGAAAATGTCCTGTTGCATTTCCTGAGAATGGATTGCATTAAGAAAAAAGACAGTTGTTGAGTGAGTTATTCCCATGCAGTCACCAACCCTGTAATGGGAACCTCCTGTAAACCTAGATTTAAACTATGTATTTAATAGCTGAAGGGGTGCTGTATATTTCGGGATCTGTTGGCAGTGGGGAGGAAGCTAGCGAAGGTGGACCCTGAAAGCATTCCAACTGCTTGACTTCAGTTTTACACTGGTAAACTAGGTAATATTAGGACTTGGAGTACAGCTCCAAAAGCTTGACTTCTCCCCTGGGTGCTTGATTCTGTGCCCTAGCACTCTGGGATGTACAGCTAAACCAATGTGCAGCAAGGAAGGATGCATAAAAAGGTAGCATTCTGAACAAGTACAGGTTCTGCATACCAGGGTCATTTTGTGTGCTCTCAGTTCTTGAAGTGGATTTAGCTGGAATAACTTTCAGTGTTTCATGTCTCCTTGTTACTTTCTCTTCTCCCAGGGCTTTAGCTCCAAACTGTCCTGCAATGGGTCAATGCTTACCACGTGGCAAGTTCCTTACAGCTTTCTCTTCACTTCTACCCTTTTTGATTACTTCTACCTTCTCAGTGTCTTTCAAATTGTATTACTAGCATATCTAGCTCCACTATCAGACAGCTGTTCTTCAATAATTTTCATCTACATGCAATGTGGCCCTCTCTCAGTCTATGATCACAGTCTCAAAACGAGACCCAAGGAACTGGTAGAGTATTGCCCTTTCCTACATCAGTAATACTGAGTCTTCTGGGTGGACTTCCTTCCTGCTGAAGTCTGTCTACAAACTGACCCACAGACCCCTTCAACACACAGGTTCACTGACAATAAAGATGGTGTGAATTTTTGGGGGCCTGTGTTGTGGTACCACATCTAACTTCTGTTTTCTGGTGTTTTCTTAGGCAAAGGTGCTCATAAGTTACTTCAGTGTGAGGGTGCTTAGGGACAGATGCTTGCAGGAGAAAGAAGTGTTATGTCTTTAAGATGTGTTGTTTCTACACGCAGCTTTCTCCTCCTCCCCAGATTTTGTCTAAATAGTACTCTTAGCAGTTTGAGAGGAGAATGAAGGAGGAGCAGGAAGTGTTTGTTTATGACTGTGGAGTACCTGTTGAGACTGAAAAGGTGAATAACCCAGTAACTCATGCTTGGCTAAAGGCATTAAGCACAGTATGAATGTACATAGTATAGAAATATCTAACTTTGGGGAATACAAAAGCTAGGAAAAGGGTTTTTGATGTCTTACATTTTTAGGATTAGAAACAAATGAAGAATTCAATCTAACTTTCTGTATCTACAGTTGTTTTCCTGTACAAAGCTTCACAGGTGGTGGTAAACTGTCTTTTTGTGACTCTGGTGTTGGCTTAGGATGCTGAATTCCTGACAGCACTGCTCTTTATCCCTTAAATGTAGATAGTGAATTGCCATTGAGTTATGTGGGTCTGATTATCAATAGCTGTCACAGCTTCAATTTGTTATGCTAATTTTGTTGCAGTCCATGTCCTTGTCCTCTTGCTTCAGCCTAAGTCACTTTAAGCCACTAATGAATATTACAAGTACCTTTCTGTGAAGACTAGCTGACCTATCTCCTTCAATCCCTAAGGAAGATTGCATCCCTCTTAGATTTTTTTGAAGTACATCTCTATGACCTTCAGAAGCATTACACTTCTAATTCCAGACTTGCCCTTGCAGCTAGATCATCATCATTGAAACCAGTTAACTTTTGCCGTGCAATACCTGCAGAGTACCACTGTGTGAAAAGCAGAAACAAAGTGCTGGTAGGATTTTACCAGTTTCTTCACATCAGCCTCAAGTATGTGTCTTGCTCAAGTGGATTACCATCTGTGGAAGCTCAGTTTTCATAGTGCTTTTGTTGCAGTGTAGCCATCTTTGAATTAAAAATATACTCTCCTGGCTGACAGGTCTGCTTAATTTTTCAGAAGCAGCACAGTAATAGCATAGGTTAAAACTTTGTGTATGTTTACATGGGGAAAAGAAGCAAAAGAGGAAGAAGATGACAATCACTTTTCTCAAGACTTTTGGATAGATATCTCCTCAAAAGATTTCTGCAGACTCTTAGGAAATTTTTGCTCTTTTAATATGTCTAGAAATATTGCTTGGTTCTTGGACTCTTTCTTTTACTCTCTTTTTAAACTTCAGTTAGTTATTGGCATTGTCCCTCTATACTTCGTTACTATCCATAACAAAAGTATAGCGGTAGAAACTTGCACTCTCTCTTTTCTTTTATTGTATTAACTACATAAAATACCAGACCACAAATTAATGAAAATGTTCATTTAAAAGCATTACCAGAGAGTTTTCTACCCTAACCTCCTGCTCTCCCAGCAGTTGGATTGCTTAGCAATTAGCAGTGAGACTGCTGCTGGCACTAGGTCATGGGTTAATTGTGGCTTTATCCAGCCAAATCTTGGAAATCTTCAAGGGCAGGGGTGCTGTGAGCTCTCTGGACAGTCTGTTTGAATTTTCTATTGCTCTCCTAGTAAAAAGGCTTTCTCCCTCATGTCCAGTCTGACAGTCTACAGCCAAAATTGACAGTTGTCCCTCTTGTCATTCGATCAGGCATTACCAAGAAGAGTTTGGCTCTTATCTTCATAACTACCATTGAAATAATTTTAGGTAAGATGTCACCACCAGCTTCTTTTTCACAACCCTGAACAGGCCCAGCTCTATCTCCAGGTATTCACAAAAGTGTGCTGTCACCGAACTGGTGTCTAATGGCATTATCTTCCTTCCTCCAAAGCTTTTTAGTTTTGCTGTTTAACTTTCTATACAGGTCAGCTTGGGTTGATGTAACTCTTCCATTTCCCTTTTATGTTCCCTGTTCTCCTTTTTCTCACACTGGAAGGGGAAGGAAACCTGTTTGGCAACATTGGAGACTTCAGGTCTTTTTACTTTTTTAAAAGTAAGGTTAAAAAGGTGATGAAATTGTGTAAACAAGCTGTTCTGACTTTGGAGGACTTAGCACTTGACTATTCGGGACTTGAGATCTGACTTCTTACATCTAAATAATATTCAACAACCCAATTTTGAATGTGAGCCAATTTTAATAAACATCAGAGCTATAAGCAGAACCAAATGTTTTAAGTGAGCAAGACACATTGTACTGACATAAGCTGCTTTTAAGGCCTGTTTTGAAACTGTAGTGCAGGCTAAGCTTTCCCTGGATAAGGAGAGTTATTTGCCTGGGTAGTGTGGGTTATATCTGTCTGAATGTAAAATGCTGAAAGGCTTTAAGCAGTGAATTTTTTAAAAAAATTGTTATGCCTGTTTTAGATATAGTTCATGAATGTCTGAATTCCTTGTGGGAAGGAAGAAGGGGAGAAGACGAAATAGATTCAGCCGGTCTCTTGATATCTATTAAAATAAGGTCCAGTTAATACCAAGATGGTAAATCTAATGTATCTGAAATTAAGTACCTGTCTTTCTTTTTGTTTTCTGGAGTGCATCTGGGAGAAGGAAAGTGTCGGAGTGTAATCCCATGTTTTTATGTGCCTTGAAGTCTGTGGATCAATCCAGTAGTGCTACCATATGCTTGCTTTTTCAAGTATCCTCATGCACAATTGTTTGGCCCTTCATGCTGTCCAGTGGTGTAACTGGGTAATGCAGTTCACTTTTGAAGTGTGTTTTTAGCAGAGAAAGAAAATAAATTATATCTTGCACCTTTCTTGGTGGGGATGTTACAAATATAATTTGGTGGTGAATAAGAAGCTTAAAATTTTAACTTTTTAAAACATCAAACTGGAGATTCAGCTTAGAAATGTAATCTGAAAAATAGATGTGGTTCATGTTCTGAAGCTGAAATGAGGTACCTATGCTGCTATGGTAGCAGAATGTGTAGTTTTCTTATCGAAGCATTTGTAGCTTTTGATGACTTTGAAGGCAATGGTAGCTGCTTTCACTTCTGAAGTTTAGATCTCCAAGTTTTTCCTTCCCATTTGAAAGTGGATTCATGTAGGATATTATTGAAAGTCCTATTTATAGACAGAAGGGCACAGTTTTCATGCTCTCAGGTGAAGAATCGAGCAGACATACCAATGTCTTCTGTTTGTGGTGGTAAAATTTCTGTCAAAATGTGCACACACTTAATGAGAACTGAAGGGGTCTTTTACGTGCTGTGCTACTGAGAGCAACAGCAGATGTTTCTGAGGTCAGGCATGTGTGGTCATTTTTTAAGAGACTAACATGAGAAAGCAGGTTTACAAACTGTAACTTGCCCAAATATATACTGTTTTTTGAGATGGTATTCTCATTTGGAGATGAATTAGTGTGGGAGAAGTGGACACACACTTCTCGGGTACTTGCCGTAAAGGTACGGCAGCAGGAACATTCACTACATGGGCAGTAGTGGATGGATGTATTGAATAACTGCTAGAGCCACTGACAGTGTCTTAGGAGGTCCTTGTCAAAGTGGTGATAAAGTTCCAACCTCTCTAGGCATGTTGAGATATGGTATGTTTAATATCTGTTTAAGGGCTGTAGACCAGGGCTTTTTTGATTACTTTTTTAGAGGCAAAAATTGAGGACAAGTTGAAAACATTGCCAAAACCACAACCATGAGGAAAGAGCATTGCTTCCTACTGTACAAGTATATGTGCACTTCCCTCTCCTCCTCCAGCAGCATGAGACTGGGATAGTTGGAATCAGGTTTTGGATCCTTCAGGTCTATCTTGCCCTACCATGGACATGCCTTTGTGCTATCAGCATCCCTCCATCAACATATACCTATGATGCTTCCTCTTGCTCCTCCACTACAGACAGTGCTGCCAACCAGCATCACTTTTCTGTTTTGCTTCCAAACATTGCTATAAAAGCTCATCAACTGTGCTGCTTCCTGATCCTTCCTTCTGTCCTTCCACTCTGGTACTGATAATCTCCTCTGTCCTCTGAGCCCTGCTGTGGAGTTACAAGCTCTGTGTTTTGAGTCTCTGGACGTTCTTTTCTCCTTCCTCCTCCTGCCTTCGTACAGATGCCAAACTGAGGAGCTTTTACTATAAAATTCCTGTCTTAGGTTCTGTGCATCCTTCCCAAGCAAACATTGGGGAAGCAACAGTACAGCATTTTCTGTTAAACAACTGGAATGAAGTTTTGTACTTATAAGGCAAATTGGAAGAATGGCTTTTCAATCCTACACTTGGAAGAGTGGTTTTTCAGGGCTCCAGCTGGTGATATTGACTGTCAGGAGACAACTGAACTATGTCCAAATACAACCCATGGGTTATCCGATTAAAAATTTTTTCATCTTCTATTGGGATCCCATTGTGATCTTAGAACTGAAAATAAGGCTGGCTTACGCTAGAATTCGGTGTGCAGATTATCTGATTTCCAATTACTTTAGATCCTTGATGGATCTGTAAGTTAATCTTGAAAGCATTCCCTGCTTAACGTGACTTTTCCTGTGTGCAGAGTGTTCTACCATATTACGTGGCAACAAAAATGTCCAAAATCCGCAAGCCAACCCTCGATAAGCCCAGTCCTGAAACGTATGTCAGAGCTGCCTTGGGCACGGTGGGCCTGCAGTCCCAGACCAATGGGTACCTACCTCATGCACTCATGGTAAGTCACCTTGGCAAATGTAAGGATCTGAAACATCCTTTGTGTTCATTATGGAAAAAAGAGTAATTAGTACAGGTTTTAAAATGCTAAGACCTCCCCTCCTCCCTTTTTTTTAATTTGGTTTGTTTTTTGTTTTTTTGTTTGATTTAGGGATGGGTCATGTCTCTTCTACCTACATCTACTACCATTAACTTAATCATGAAAACAAACAAACAGATACGGGCTCGTTATTTTAAAAAAATGAAGGAGAAGTAAGTGGAAGCAACTTGGCCTTGGGAACCTGGGACTCCAGCAGGTTCCATACCATGCTGCAACATCAAGTAGACCTAATGTTTTAAACATCTCCAATCGTAGGTGTGCTTTCTAACAAGAGAACAGTCTTGTTTTGAGGATACAGATGAAACAAGACGACTTCTAATATTGATTGAAAAATAGGCTTTATTTGTTTATAGATATTATAAGGGGGGAAATGCTTTGAACTAAAGTTGCATCGTGCTTTACGAAATACTTTCATGGACGTGATCAGATGTCACGCTCTTGAGGAACATCTTGGTTATGTAGTGTCCATCATATCTATTACTGTGCTCATGGGTGAAGGGCAGAAAAAAGTAGTTCTCATATATTTCTGGACAGGTGGGCAGGAGAGGAAAGGGAGCATAATTATTTTAAAAGGTAACCTAGCACTGTTTCCAGAGTATTGACCTCTTGA
Organism: Nicator chloris; assembly: GCA_013400495.1. Lineage (NCBI taxonomy): Eukaryota > Metazoa > Chordata > Aves > Passeriformes > Pycnonotidae > Nicator > Nicator chloris. Next base: position 50,645 of record WAAE01017314.1, read on the forward strand.
AGCTCAGGTTTTGAATACTTGCAAGGATTCTGCACTATCAGCCAACTCATGAGTGCTCCCCTGCTTACATGGTCCAAGGTGATTTTTTTGGTTATGAATTTGAGGGAAATGGGCCAAAAACCAAAATAAGTGTAATAGCTCATCTATAAATATATACATAAAGTAACATTGCGGAAAGCATTTAAAATGTTGGGTCTTGAATATGGATTCTAACTTTTCAGTAATATGTCATCTTCATGATTTGTAATAACATTTTTAAAAGTTCAGTGCCTGCTCTTTGTATTAGGTGGTGATAACACAATGTAGATAAATGTCACAAGTTACATGTTACGTGCTGGTTGCTATGTAACAGATTATGGGTACTTTAAATGCAGAGCTTGAAATGAGTTACTCTCCTTGTTAGCAATGGTGGTTAAATTCTTTCTGAAGTTATGTATCAATCTGTCCTTCTGGTGAGGTCCTTTGAAATGTGAATCCTGAATACTTAGACGGCTTTAAAAATGAGAACCTGGAAATGTCTCAATGAGTAGAACGGTTTTAATTTAATTCCATTAAAATTAACTGATTTGTTTCATGGTTCTGTTCCAAAGTGGAATGCTCCTATGAAGCTCAAGTTACCTAACTCTGGGACACAGGGATCAGAGTACAAGAGAAATCTGCACTGCTGTTGTCTGTATTTACCTACTCTTTATTAAAGATTTTGGTCTCTAACAGTCCTTTTGGTAAACATAAAATGTATAAAACTTGCAAGGCAAATGAAGTTGCAAGCAGCTGTCACCACTGTTTTCTGTGGTGACTTGTGTGGTTGAAGAGGGAGGGGAGGTTTTTTTTTCTGTCCTTCAAAGAATAATTTCAAGCTCTGATTTTGAAGTAAGATGTGTTGCACTGAGACATGATTTGGGGCTAACATTTCTGTACATTGAAAAAACCTGAATACCGATGCAATGGTGCTGATCAAATCTGAGATGCAGATCCTATCCCATAGTTTTCTTAATTTTTTGGAACAGGGATGGTGAAGTTGGTGGTATTAGTTCTCTAAGAGCACGTGATTTGGTTTGCTCTGGATCTGGTGTGAAAGCATTGGACTAAAAAATCTGTATGTTTTTGACTTTGTAAAACAAATAAAATGGAAATTACTCTTGAGTCTTTAATGTGTTAGGTTTTTCTCATAAAAATGTTTGCGGCTACATTCAAGTGTCTGGCTGTCCTTTATTGTGAGTAATAACAGTGAAAATTACTGTACTTTTACATGCCAAAACTAATGCTTATATTAATCGGTTTTCCTGGCTGTCACTACCCACTGTCTGGGGTGCTTTAGGCACAGCATCTCTGGCCAGTTGAGGTAGGTGACCCTCCTGCTCTGCTCTGGTGTGGCCTCACCTTGAATACTTTGTGTGCAATTTTGAGTGCCACAATAAAAGAAAGATATAAAACTATTGAAGAGTGTCCATAGGATGACTATGAAGATGGTGAAGGGCCTGGAGGAGAAGCAGAAGAGCCTGGTTTGTTCAGCCTGGAGGAGACTGACAGGAGACCTCATCATGGTCTTAGAGCTTCCTGGCAAGGGGAAGTGGAGTGACAGACACTGATCTCTCTGGTGACCAGTGAGAGGAACCAAGGGAACAGCATGAAGCTCAGTGAGGGGAGGTTTGGGTTGGATATTAGGAAAAAGTTCTTCACCTGGAGGATGTTTGGGCACTGGAACAAGGCTCTCCAGGGAAGTAATCACGGCATTAAGCCTGACAGAGTTCAGGAAGTGTTTGGCTAACACTCTCAAAAAGCACATGGTATGATTTTTGGGGCTGTCCTGTCCAAGGCCAGGAGCTGAAATTAAGACGATCTTTGTGGATCCCTTCCAACTCAGGATATTATGATTTTACAGTGCTGAAACTTTAAAAGCAGCAGAACACAGATTTTATTAGAACTCTTAAGCTATTAGTAAATAATTATTTCCAAATAACAATTTTCTAACTATTGAAGGTGTTCAGAAAGGTATGGCAGAGGGAATAGTATGCACATCCAACTGGCACAGAGGGAGGGGTGCCCAGGTGAGGAGGTTCACAGAGCCCCTGGTCCCCCTTCATGTGGTGGCAGGCTCCAGCTTGGGTTCCCACTCTCATGTCTTCAGGTCTTCCGTTTTCCAAGCTGCAGCAGGGAATCACCAACCTAATTGTTTACCTAAATTTTACTTGTACTTTAACCTAAATTACGTCGACTTTGATTTTGAATGCCTGTTCACCTCGGTGAGGGAGGTAATGTATGTTTAATAGCTGTCCACGTCCTTGGGCCTACCCTGGGCACCCGCCAGAAGATGGGAGGGAGTTTCTGGTGCCGTCAGTCCCGTCTTTTGCCGGTTCCAAGAATGTTTTTGTTACCGGCGCCATGCAAGACCTGGCGTGCAGTTGGAATCCCTTGTAGGAATGGGACTAGCAGCCTGCGAGGCGGGTTGGGCTGCAGGCACGGGGCACCTTTAATGGAAGCCCTGCCCCTGCGTGCGCGGCGGGCGGGCGGGCGGAGCCGCGGCCGCACGGGCAGGCCCGGGCGCAGGCCCGGCGCGGC
>WAAE01017314.1:53275-83722 GCA_013400495.1 Nicator chloris
GGCGGCGGGCGGGGCTCGGGGCTCTGCGCAGGGCCGGGCATGGCGGAGAGGCGGCAGCGGGCCCGGGTGCAGGGCGGCTGGGCCGGCGCCCCGGCCGGGCGGCCCGCAGGTAAGGAGCGCCCACAGCCGCCCTTCCCTTCCTTCCCGACGGCCGGGACTTCTCCACTGCCGTCCTGGCTTCGACGGGGCGAGCACCAGGCAGAGGGGTCGGTCTCCGGCTGCACTTTCCGCCCTGAGCGGCCCCGAGGGCTCCCGTTTCCCCCGTTCCCTTCGGTAACTGAACTGCAGGTGTTCGAATCCAGTTTTTAGTAAAATTTGCGCGTGTGCCACAGGTGCGGCGATTTTGGATGCAGAACGCGGGGTGTGGGATGTGTTGCTATTGAGGTGAGCGCGTCGTTGGCATCTCTGGGCAGCTGGAATGACACGAGTAGTGTTTGGTGGAGCTGACTACTGTAAGAACAGTCACTTCTTGTTCATAAAACGCATGATGTGCCTTCGTTTAGCTTTTCACGGTGAAAACTTTGTAAAATAAAGAGAAGTAGTGGAAAGGGATAGAGTTAACCTCACGGGTTTTTTAGCAAAATTGAAACCAAGGAGTGCAGAGGCAGAGGAGCACTTCGAAGGTTTCCAGTGTTGCAGGAGGGACTGGTTTGCTTTTGTGAACGTGCTCAAAACATGTTCCACGCACCTGATTACAGTTTCCATAAAGCTCCCATACCTCTGCAGACTGAGCATCGTAGGCAAGCTGATTTTTTTCTAATCATGGAAAAGAATAGCCAACTGTTTTGACTTGTGCATGTGACCTCAAAATTTTCTGTCACAGGTGCATTTCATTGCTCCTGTTCCTAAGGGGATAAAAAAAAATATTTTCCCCATTGTTTGAATTACGCAGAGTGAAATCTTGTCTGTGTTTTAAGCCCATTTTAAATCGTGTTTCCATGTGTAAATAAAACGCCTGAAGTGGTGTGCCGAAGTTGCTCTTCCACTTTCTCCCTGGTTTAAAAATCCTGTTTTAATAAAAGTTTGGTTGTTTTTTTTTCATAAGAAATGGAATACAGAGGGAAGCAGCTTAGCTGCATGGAGCAATTTCTGTTAGTATGTGTTGCAGAATTGAAAAGTTATAGATGTCATCCCTTCTGATAAAACTATGTTTTCAGTTTTGTCTGTGAATAACAAATATGTATTAAAAAAAAATCAGTTCCTATGCAATTTTAAGTCTTAGGTTTGGCAATTTCCTGAAGTCACTGCCAAGCTCAGGAGAATAGTCTAAGGAATGATTCCGTAAGTTTTTCCTAACTATATTTTTTAGTATAGTGATATTCAATCCATGTGATCTTTTCTTTTTTTTCTCTTTGTTTTAGCACCTAAGGCACCTGTGGCCAGTAGCCCTGCCCTTGCAGGTGCCAGACCAGCATGGAAACAGAAAGATCAGCCTCACACTCAAAAGCAATTTGTCTTTGAAAAGCCATCAGAGGTAAAAATTACAGGGTAACTAGCAGAATCTCATATGTTATTAAACTACAAATGATAGGTAAAAATTATTTGAGAATGTAGTCCATTGTTTAAAATCTGAGCTGAACTTTGGGCTTTTACTAAGCAGGGTTGGTAATTGTTTTGCATATATGGCAAACAGAAAGTTACGGTCCCTCTCTTTAGCCTGTTCATAGCTACTCCTTTTTTCAGAGAGCCAAAAGAATATGTTCTACTGAATATTCAGTGTGCAATGTCCTAAGCATGGTTTGAGCTCTTCTTGTTTTCCTCCGGTGGAGTATCTGTCTTAGCTTGTTTCAGGGGAAGAGTGTGGGATAAACTGTTTTAGAGCCTTTGTGTCCCGTCAGCTGATGAAGGATATTGTGCTCTGTGCAGAGTGAGGGCACTTCCTTGCTTGGGGAGAAAAATAATCATGAGCACTTCTTTCTAAGCTAGACTTATTTGAAAGGTTATCATCTTGGCTTGGAAGCATTGAAGATGGCCTGGGAAGATTCTCTTTCCCCTGTGGCAGAGACCTGCTATCTGTATAGTACTATATTTTGATCCTCTTGTTGGCTCAGTACAGTAACTCCTTGCAAATCAGAACTCCACTGAGCTCAAAGGAGAGAAGCATAAATCCCTGAGACAACCAGAATGATAGCCAAGGCTGGATTAAACTACTCTGTCTTTTAACAAAATACAGCTGTCTCAGCTGCGCAGACAGCTTTACAGTGTAAGCTCCTGCTATGTCTGATCTTTCGTGTTTTGCTCATTTCACTGAGGCCTGCAGTTTGTTCATGCTTCTTAGGGTTGCTCTGAATTTTTCCTTACATAAGGATATTTTTATAAATATTAAGATAAGAATTTTCTTGATTACAGTTGATAAATAGCAAGTACTGTGATAATCCAAATGATTTAGAAATCAGTGTCCTTTAGGGGGCAGTTGATGGCTAAAAACCAGCCTGCAATGGAAAGCTGCATTTGAGAGTTTCTGGGATGAGGAAGGAGTGGCTGAGCTGTTACTGCTTTCCCCTTGCCATGAGGTGTGTTTTTCTCACTGGCTTATCTGTGTGGCTGCACAGAGTCACTAGAGATGACTGAGTTCTGTTTGACTGGAGAGTGCCAGATACTTTAATATTCACTGTGTACTGTCTTGTTCCCTTTCAGGTGGAGCGCAGAGTTCCCGAGGCGGGTGTGATAGAGTGAGTACCCTGCTGACTTCTCTGTGCACTTTTTCTGTCATCGTGGTTGGTAAGAGTAGAAATTGTTGACTTTTGACCCTTTTATCATGAGCTGAATGTATTATCAGGAGAGCCCAAGTGTGTTAACTGGTTTTTATGCCTTTGGCATAACTGGGAAGCCAGTAATCATGATCAGTTGGACATTCTGGTTCAGCACAATTGCCAGTATGTCTCCTTTGGTTAACATTTTTCTGGGACAGTAATGTAAACTATGCTTGAAATTACTTACTCTGGAATATACCAGAAATATAGCTGGTATGGCAGCTTCTTTCAGGGCTTGGAGAAGTAGCTAATAGGAAGTTTCACAGTGAAGCTGGGTATTTGTACGTCACTTACCCTTTGTATCTTCTCAGGATAACTTTGGCATGAAGTGTGACAAAGTGTGGTGGTGTATGGTGGAGTTAGAGAAACTGAAAATCCAGCTTGGTTCAGTTTGGCTATCTTGGTAGAATTTTCTTTCTCAGTGTACCTATAAATGCAAACATAGTGATCTTCGTGCAGTCATATATGGCGGTCTCCTTTAGGTTCCCTTTGACATCCCTCTTTTATTTTTTTCTAAGAGCCCTAAAACTCTGCTGAGCCTTTGGTGGAAGGAGGGACAGGAAGTACACACAAACTCATTTGCTTCTGCAGCATGCCTTGCTGCCTTACTCTGACCTTTATGTCCAGGACATTATTTCTTCCCTTTTCTAACTTTCTTTTCTTTTTTTAAAGAAAACTTTCCCTAGGCCAAGCCTACAGCAATTCTAGTCTGTACTGCTCAGTCTAAGGTAATTTCTTGTTTGTCTTTCTAATGGCTGTTTCCTTTCTGCATCCTCAGCAAGCCTGGTGTGTATGAGCTCAGCAAGGGACCAACTGGAATTTCTAGGTAAGTGGATGAAATGTTATTTGCATTTGCAGAGTGGTGATACTCAGCTTTCTGAAGTCCAGTCTGCAGAGGGTTTTGACTTCAGCAGCTGCACACTGCACTTCCTGTGCATCATCTGTTTAGAGTACTTCTGGAAATACTTTTGAGTGACAGGTAGCAGGAACTGAGATGGTTCTCAGCAGCACTGAAGAGAAGAAAAATAAATCTCTTGACATCTGGTGTGTACTGCATCTGGTGCTCTTTCCAGAATAAGGACAAGGGGCTGTGTCCATTTTTGTCGTGATTCACAGTAAGCTGCTGCTGCAAATTTGGATCACTATTCCTGTGTTAGCAAGTGTGTGATGTCTGTGTCATACAGTTAAGAGCAGCCCAAAACTTGTAGCTGTAAATTGGAGTTGTTTTAAATAAATCCAATAAAAGCATTTAACTTCAGGCAGTTTTGGTAAACTCAGGATTGTCCCTTCTGCTTGTATGCCATGCCTTAATTATTTCAGCTTCAGGTCACTTAAAAAAAAAATCTACTTGTTCTGTGATTCCTACTAACTAAAATACATTTTACCTTGCTGACTTAGCTGCAATATCAGCATTAATCCTCTTCTTTTGAATTTGATAAATTTTTATTAATAGTCAAAAAATGCCAAGGACAGAGTAATTTTTTGTGCATTTATTTAATCTCTTCTGATTATTGTGTTATTTTATTTTTGTGGCTTCATCTTAGTTTCTTCTAAAGATGCAAATACATTTTTAAAGTATTTTGAAAAGTAAAAGCTTTGACCAGCTGGAAAGAGACAAGATACACAGTCAGCTGAGTTATCCTATATTTTCTGGAGTTTTTCATAGTACACTGATGGAACATATATATTTCTGGAAAGTTAATAATCAGATTTACATCTTTTTTTTAACATCTTTATTATATACTCTTACAGTGACGTCTTTGAGGCATGGAATACTTGTGAGAGTATGCTGTTAGCACCATTCCTACTCTGCAGCCCACCACAGTGGATGACTAACATAATTCTTGGATGACTGTTAGTCCAATCAAAATATTAGCTGTACATATAGAAATGAAAAAATAGGAGACATTAAATATTGTCCTTAGGCTAAATACTTTTCCTTATGCTTTGAAAGAGAGAATAGGAGTGGCGGCACAGATAAAGGGCTGTCAAGTTCTAAGTGATGGGGAGATGGTGAATAAAGGGCAATTATTTACTTGATGTTGATTGTATTACCATAATCAGGTTTATCAGATGTAAAGTTAATAACAAGCAGAAGAATGTCATTTTTTCACAGCATATGGCTGATTCTGGAATTCATGGTGTGTTGTTGGCTGTCATATGTTTCTATGAGTTTTGAAAAGAAATTGCATGTGTTTGATGAGGGTAAGACTCAACAGGAGCCCTTCTGTTCTTTCCTTCATACCTGTTTTTGGCTGTGGTCAGAAACAGGATACTGGGCCTTGATTTGTGATACGATGCATTACAGCCATTTTTAACTCCTCAGGGAATCCTGGAAATGAAAACATTTTCCCAAAGCAGATATAGAAGTGTATATTCCTTCCATTTGTCTTTTTCATCCTTAGGATTCATTTGATTCCTGGCTTTATTGACTCAGAACAAGTGGACTGGATGTTTGAGCAACTCCTCCAAGACATACCCTGGGGTCAGCGAACTCACATGCGACAGGGTGAGGAGTGTGCAGACCACCTTTTCAGGTCTTTCACAGGTCAATCCCATAACAGAATCCGTGTTGTTTAGAATTGGTTTTCATTTTCAGTGTTACCACTTCAAGTTTCCATGCGGGTTTTCCGTGCATATCTGAAGACTACTGCAGCTTACTTTTCAATCTCTAATACCATGGTACTATTGCCAACTAAATGAGATCTTCCCAAACTAAAATTGTCTGTTTTAAAAATCTTGGAATTTTACTGTCTCTTCTGTCATCTCCAGTTCTTTTTTTTCACTCATTTCTTAAGATTGTCTGGTCACCATCATACAATCTCCCAGCAATGCTGCAGAAATTGTTCTAGGAGGTTTCTTTCATGAGGTATATATTTTGCCTCTTTTACTGAAAATCAGAAGCATGCTGAAATTACATGCAGCTCCCAGCAGAGCATTTTCCTTTGACTTTAGTTATTAGTTGTAGTATCCAGTAGGAGAAGAGGCTGCTATTCTGGATTTGTTCACTAAGGGGCACCTGTTCTAGCTAAATTTCACTTTCAGTCAGGAACTGATGTAAGATAATGTCTCAGAGAAGTTACTGGACGGGGCTGGAAAATGTCTTCAACCTGTATGTTTCCTGGCTGGCAGTAAAGGGACAGTATAATGGAGAATGCTACCTGTCAAGTGTGAGATAGTCTTCTCAGAAGCCAAAAATATTTTTAACCTGATGTTTGTTATACCACAGAGCACACACTTACTTGACAAAATACTGTGTCCAGCCTTGCTACAGATTGTTTCTGTAATGTGCCAAGGATGCTACAGTCCTTTCTACTTCACCCTTTCCAGTGGATCCATTTGCATCTTGTAATTTATGCCAGCATACTGGGCACCAGAACCAGGTGAACATAAAACAAGATAAAATTTCAGTTTCATTTGCTATCTTTAACTCATCCAGTCCCTGCTCTGTCTGGCATACAGGGGTAAGAAAATGGATACGTTTTCAAGATTTTGGCAAGGTAATTCCTTCTGCAGATGCACGCCTGATTTTGAATAATTTCATTCCTTCATTTGAGTTCATTATGTAAAGCTGAGGATTTTAAGGGGCTGCTTTTTAGCTTTAGGTGAATGGACAGTCTCTTTTTGATGAAATTCTTGGCAGAATTGCATCATCTTTCCATTTTCAAATCCTTTGATAAGACAACTGAGAAAGTCCTGCTGTTTTTTTCAGAAGTATCTTTTGAGGAACCACGGCTTACGTCCTGGTATGGAGAGCTTCCTTACACATACTCCAGGATAACAATGCAGCCAAATCCAAATGTATGTATATGTTTGCTTGTGTTTTATTAATGTCTACAGAGAAATCCTTGGCAGAGACCAAGAGACAAATATTGCCTCTATCCTCTATTCTAGTTACCTAGAGAATCTGTTAGCATTTCATACGTGATCAGCAGCAGATTCTACTGGACTGTGGTCAGTTTTATAAAATACACTTTATAAGTGAGTTGATTGAGTTGCCAAATGTTGCCAAAAGGAAGTTACTGCTCTGGAGTTTAAAGTTTTACTTTGGGTCACTGTAGCTTTGAACAAAACTCTGAATTGCTCTGTGTGACTTACTCCAAGCATCTTTATATGGGAGATTGTACTGCACGCAGTCATACTGGTTTTTTTGTTGTAAAGATACAGTAATGCCAATTACTGAAATAGTTCCTTTCAGAAACACTTAGGTTCAATATTGCTTAAATGAAAGTTTATACATATTTTGATTCCAATGTGGATGCTATGAAATTCACATACGCAGCTCATCTGCTCTGCAACTCCAGCACATAATTTCCCACACTGTTTTGGAAGAGTTAAAAACCTTCTGAGTGACTCAGTGATGTTTTGTTCATGTTTTCTGTCCCTCTCTCTCCGCCTGTTGTCCCATCAGCCTGTCTCTTGGTATTGCTTTGTTTAAAATTGCCATGGCAGTAATTAGGTGTCACTGTCGAAAGCTGGATAGCATGAGGGAAAAATGTCCCAAGTCCCAGAACTGCAGCCAGAATGGGTATTTGGGAAGAGCTGGAAAGGCGTTATTTAACATGATGAGTTGTGAAGATTTTTTAGTCTCAAAAACACTGTAGTTAAAAATTCTATGACCTATGGAACTTGTAGTGGAAAAGCAGGCATTTCGTCGGTACTTGTTTGTGAAATACTATTTTAAATGGGCTTTTCTGAAAGCTGAATGGCTTTAGGGATTGAAATGCCCTCACAGAATCATTCTGTTGTACACTAATGATTTAAATCCCATTCAGAACTGCCTGTTGTGAAACCCACTGTTGCTCAGAGTTGGGATAGAACCCATATACTCTGAATTCAAGGTTAGCACTCATTGGGCCACTGGCTTGTTTCTCTGATGCAAAAGGTACAAGGCCTAAATGAGTCACTCAGGCTGGTTCTGTCTTTTATTCCTGAATATTTCTGCTTTTTACTGAGAGAAAGAAACTCAAACAGAAGGTGAGACCTGGAGAAGTTACACAGCTGGAAGCCAGCCCTTCCCTGGCTGCAGGCTGCCCGTAGGCAGATCTATGGGTACACTGCACATGGGCACTCTGACATTTCACACAGCTTTGCACATGGGGGTACCTGCAGCTTCGAAGAAGTAGGGGATGGTGTAAAGAGCACAGTCCCTACCTGTAGAATAGGGTTTGTCATAAAAATATCCTGAGTAAAATGTAATTTAGTGCACAGCTTAGCCAAAACTGATTACTCCCTTAAAACACTTGATCTGTAGGAGTAATTAGCTTTGTACCCCTGCTTTTTTTTTTGGTAAGAATTGGTATGACTGCAGCACTTCTAGATATAATCCAGTGTTTGTGCCTAAATGAATTTTGCTATTAGAAAATGTTACTCTGTAAGCAGTGATAGAGTTGTTTCAACAAAGCTACTTCCACTGCTGCAAGTTTGTAGTGGGCTTTCAACTGCATTCTAAAATTCACCATATGGTAACATTTTAGTGATAAATACTTCTGTGATGGGAGTTGAAGAAATCTAGTCCTGGTTGGTCACTGGAAAGCACTCTCAATTATTCTTGTTGGACTCTTCTGCACATTTAGGCAGCCCAGTTGCAAGCAAACTATTTTGGGTTTTTTGGGGTGTATTACTGTTTTCCCTACATGTTCCATAGCTGCAAGCTGTGTTTATCTAGAATTAATTACTCACATGATGCTTAATCGTTGAAGGCATGACTTAGCTAGAAATACCCCTTTAGAGAAGGATGGTATGGTGAGGCTCCTGCAGTGTAACCAATTAGTTAAATACCTGTTAAACTTGGGGAAGCTTGGAAAGAAGGTAGTGCAGCCTTGTTTATTAGAGGTGGAAACTAGAAAATATTTCCAGCTGACTGTTGCTTCTTCTGCCAGTGGTGCACTGAGAGATTTGGAATCAGTTTCCTATCCTCTCTTGATCTCTGTTTCTGCTTATATAATGGGCAAAAATTCTGGCCTACATTGCTTTGTCTTTTTTTTTTTTTTTTTTGTTATATATTTGTGTAGTTCTTAAAAGCACTCTGACAGATGAAAGTCATGATGTAAGTTTATAACATTAAATAACTGGACTGAGTTGTAATGGAATGTGCAGAGCTTCCCTGGGCTGTGGACTCAGCAAGATGTTAGTAAAGGGAAGGATGAAATCCAGGGCCAGTGATGTGGGTCTTGTGACCCACCAAGGAGTTACAATGTCGAAGTCAAAATCCCAAGAGGTGATGAGTTGAGCTCAATATGCTGTGCTAACAGAGTGGGGCAGAGGGCTGTGTTATGCCAACCATTTCCTCTTGTTCTCTGTCAACAGCTGCAGGCAATTGAGAGCAATGTCATTTAGTCACTGATTGCCTCCATTAGTATGAAAGGTAGCCTGGCTTCAGAGTTTTAAGAGATGATTTTGTATTTAGTGATGGGTAACGTGCATGTTTTGCAGACAGGCCAACCCATTCCTCTGCTCTACTAAAAATATAATCAGAATTGCTGTGAGTCAGTTGTTTTATTTTAAGTTCATTGTGATTAAAGTGCAGTATATTTTGTTTCTTAGTAATTCTCACCTTCTATCTTGCATTACCTGCCCCTGGCCTGTGTTCATGACATTTACATTCCCCTCTGTGCTGATTGCAGTGGCATCCTCTGCTGACCATGCTGAAGGAGCGCATTGAAGAGTTCACTGGCTTCACTTTCAACTCCCTTCTCTGCAACCTCTACCGAAATGAGAAGGACAGTGTGGACTGGCACAGTGACGATGAGCCATCGCTGGGAAAAAATCCTGTCATTGCCTCACTCAGCTTTGGTGCCACTCGGACCTTTGAGATGAGGAAAAAACCTTCCCCTGTGAGTGTTTGTATCACACTGGGAGAGTCTTATAGCTACCAATGTTTATTGTTTTCTCCATTTAAGAGAACTTAATTACCAAAGCATTCCAAAGTTAATGAAAGCACAACTTGGAAAGTTCTGTGGAATAAGTGTAGGGATCAAGAAGTCTCTCACATGGACCATGACATCCTGAGGATGGGGATGGGAGCACTCTAATAATGTGCAGCAGCGTAGCGTAGTGCTGCAGTGAAATTAGAACCTGGGCAGTCTTCTGCCCAAATAAGGGCCCTTCCTGGTCTTTAAAATGAGATCAGTGATGGTGGAAGTGGACTTACACTGTGCAAATGAATGCAAGAGTTGCTACCATTTTCTTAAGCTCAGGCCAGTGTTATGTAATGCAGAGTGTACATGGGGTGAAGTGTAGTTCTGACTGCTCTTGTAAGTAAAAATCCTCTTAACAGTGTTTGCATTTTGACGTGTGTGTATTCAGATTGAGGGGCAGTGAACAAAGGGAAGAAGCTCATTTCTTTTCCATAAAATGCCTTGGAAGCTGTCACATCATACTTGCAGGCTAAGCAGAGATCCTCTACTTTAATAAGGAGACATGTGGAATATCCTTTTGGGAGTTAATTAGTAATTCAGTAGTGAATGCTCTTTTTAGATAAAGTGCTGTGCTTGGGAATGCTTTGTTTATAAGGCAGCTTAAACTTTGCAGTTCATATTTATCCAAGTAAGGGATTCACAAGTGTTGAGAATACAGGCCTTATTTTAGGATGTCCTGTTTCAGATGAATTTTCTGCTTGTGCAGTCTTTGACAACGTTGAAAAGAAGTTTGCTATCTGCTTGTGTTGCTATTTATTCTGAGTAAGTAGTACAGAAAGCAGAGGTGATAATTACCAGCCTACAGGAAAACTCTTTGCTGACATACTGAAGCCTGCCCAACAAGAGTCACCTTGGGTCACCTAGTCTGAACAGCAAAGGTCAGAAATTGAACCAGAAAACAGATAGTTTGTATTTTTCACCAGTTCTCCAATTTGTAAATTCTTTGTTGCCTGAAGTGCATTTAATCTTGGTCCCTGAGCATGAGATCACATAGCCAGTCTATTATGTCAGTGGGCATAGCATGAGTAAGTATGATGCTGTGTTGATAATAAAACATCAGCTGGAAAGTTTATTCCTCTAGAAAGCTGTAAATGGTGCTTGGATTCATTTTAGAAGTGCCTGTGTTCCCATCAATGAATCAGAATCAAATACACTTAAACTTCAGTATAAACTTTGCAGGTTCTGCCTTAAAAATCCATCCTAGTTCTTGAGTAAGATGCCTTTTTTATAGATTTTCTGAAAAGACACCCACTATTAGCAAAGGGGAAATTCAGTCTCTGCCATTCGTACTTGGCTGCCTTGTTTGATCTGTACTGCACGATTTCTTCCCTTTTCTTCCAGAGATGGATGGGTTTCTATAGATGTTTCCCTCAAGCTCTCCTCATTTGTTTTAACACTTTTGACGTGATATTTCTGACTAGCTGAGTCTTGCTAGCTGTGGAGTGTATTCCTTTTGCAAGTGTGACATACCTTTTTTCTGAGGTAGAGTCCCCTTGTGCAAATCTTTGAAATAGTTGCTATTAAGTGTGTCCCGTGCCTAAGGGAGCTCATACTTAATGATTATATGGCACACATTTTGTATTCTTTGCACATTCCCAAAGCCTGAAGTTTCCTGAGAACATCCTATGACAATGGGTGCTTTGCCAAGTGGGAGTTACAAGAGGCTCTGATGGAAATTACAACCTTTCAGGCCGTCCCACCAAAGAAATAATTTTCATACTTTATTATACTGTAGCATTCTCTCTTTCATTAAGAGAAAGTTAAAACTGATTGTAGATCTTCGAAGTTTGATTATTCCTTTGTTAAAAAGCAAGTTACAGGAAGAGGAATGTAATCTAGGGAAAAGGAATTCAGATTAACAGTCATCACAGGCATTCAGGCTCTCCCTGCTTTCAGTATCAGCCAGTACCAGTACATTGGGTTTTCCAGAGTTAGTCTTCATTGAGGAGGGAAATAGAAAGTAAATCCTTTTCCTCCCAAAATTAAACCTTCTTGAGAGCCAACATTGTGCTGTTTCAGATTCTAGGGTTTCAAAGGCATTCGTTTCCCTTTGTTCTTGTAAATGCTTTTAAGTATTTTTAAATGAAAGATATAATGAATATACAGGATGACAAATACTATGGTAGAACATCACTGTGGATAAATGGTACTAGGAAAAAATGTGGTTTCTGGTGTGGGATCATACACTGAGCACAAAACAAGTATGTACCACAAGTGAGGTCACAGCTTGAAGGGCAGTTGAAAAGTACCAGATCAGAGCCTTCAGGGACTTCAGGTCATGTTGGTATCCCTACAAATATTTTCTATGTTATATCTTGAAAGGTGGATGAACCTGACAGTGAATAAAATCCTTTCTCTGACTGAAAAGATGAGCACTAGTGTTGATGGGTTGCATTTTTTGTGCATGTTTATGTGAATTTTGACAGTTGTCCATTAGTAATTTGGTAGTGTTTACCTAAGTCACCCTGAAACAATCACACAATCTGAAATCTTTTTCCACTTGGCAAAAATGAGAAAGAGTTACTTAGGTTTAAGTGGGTTTTTTATACTGAAAATTATTCTAGAGTGAGGGTAAGGAAAGGTTCATTCTTCTGTTTTTCTTTTTGGTGAGCACTGTACTGGATAAGTCTTCATCATATAATAGAGGGTAAAGAAGTGTAGAGACATGCATAGACTGTTGGTATCTTCTTAAACAGGCAGCCTTTGTGGATAAGTAGAAATAATTCTTACTGGGATTTCAGCCCAGTGCATGTAAAAAAAGCTGCAAATACATTTCAGGTGTAAATTCCTCACTGGAATAAGGAGACTTCATGGGAATTAACATGACTCCAGGAACTGTTTTATTTTGTCTGCTGGAATTTTTCTTTTTAAGCATTCTTTTTTCTAAATACAGCCTTTTCTGTTTATTTGGACCAGTTACATGACAGCAGCTGGTATTTTTCCTTTGCTTTAAATGGTTTCTAGGGGTTTTTGGATGCCTACTTCATAGTTAAAAGTCTACAGTGATGTGATTTCTTCTATTTTCTTCTTCCAGTTCCAGTAAATTACTTTAACCTTGGTCCTGCTTCCTTGTTCCCCCTGTCCCCATCATTGTAGCTCCTGCCTACACCGAAATCAGGAGACAAGTGCTTTGCTTTAGAGCTGTGATTCATACACAGTTCACACAGCTATTGGTTGAGTCAGTGACTCCTATTGTGCTTGCCTACAGCCTGAGTGTCACCACTGTGACCTCCTCCCATTCCCCAGGCAGCCTCAAGCCCCCAGGCCCACTTGGACATGACTTCATCCTCCCAGTCAAGAGGAATTGATTTCACTCTGTGGGATGGGTGTTTCTGATACAGCCTCACTACCATTTTTCACTATTGCTTGTTCACTGCCCAAGTCTGAGACAGTGCCAGTTACCTAATTGTGTCCTCCTGGCAGCTGAGTGGGGAATGTTAGTACAGGGGGGCAGGGTGATACCTGATGTCCCTCTAAGCTCCCATGTTCCCAGTGGGAGGTGCCCTGTGGCAGAGGGGTGGGTGCCAGAGGGGCCAGCTGGGTGGTTGTCCAGCAAATGGCCATGTGAACTGTAGAGGGAGTGAGAAAGTCAGCTGTCAGCTTGCTCTTCTTCCATCTATAACCAAGGAAACTGATGGCTGCTGGAAAGGGAGGGAGCTTCACTCCTGTTAGATAATAGCAGGATGTTTGTAGTGGTCAAAGAATCAGATGGGTCTGTCCTTCAGAGGAATCCCTGAAGCGCAGTCCTTTTTTGCTAGCAGAAGGTAAAGATCTCCTAGTACTTCTGGAAACAGCAGAAAAGTAACCCTTTGTGTATTAACAGACCTAACTGAAGATGAATGTGGGAATATGTGGAGCATGGTAGAAGCAGAGATTCAGATCGAGATGAAGCAGGTCAAACTTTTAGATTGGCGTGAAAGAAACTCAGACAGCAGTGGCTGCAGAGGAGGAGGAGGTGTTGTCCACCAGTGTTGGCAGGGCTTGAGAAGCTGTAGACAAGCAGAGAGGAAGAAGGGAATGCTCAGGTGCAGAAGGACTGAGGGATTTTAAAGGTGGGCCTGTGAGGAAAGGGCAGTGTAACTGATACTCATCATTACTGAATCTGTACAGAAAAGAACTGCAGTGAGGAGTTTGTTAGAGACTGTGAAAATAAGCATGTTAAATGCAGAAGTATTGATAGATGAGAGTACTTTGTTGTGGAGGAGGGTGTTTGCACAGCTGGTGCTAGAGATGTAAACTGGAAAAGAGGGATACAATCAAGATGAAATCTGAAAAACACAAGATTTGAACTTTTGTAAGGATAATTCTTGCAGTAATAGGTAAATAGGTGAAGCACAAGACTAGGAGCCAGTATTCTCCATGGAAGGTGCTGACTTTTGCAATTGAAAATGATTTTGCATCATTTGCCTGTATAACTGCATTATTATTTATACATTCTTCTACAGGATGTTTCCATTTACTCTTCCTTATAATAGAAGATTCCTCTACACTGTCCAGTAACCATTTCCTACCACTGTAGCAATAAACTTTCCTGAGACTTAAGAAACAAACTTGGGTGATTTAGATACATTTATACTAGGTCTTTTCTCTTTTTGATTTTGATAGCATTTCAAGAAAACAACCTTGATGGAGTCCAGGAATTCTTAGATTTTGTATTCACAGCTTCCCATCAGCTCACACTGAGCTTTCCTTACTTATTAACTGTAGTTACTGTAATTAAGGATTTAATAAAAAGATTTAGCCAGTGTACTTGGATAGTGTAAAGCTTGGATTGTATTAAATGTGTAACTCAAGATTATGAAAATTCTAATATATTATAAAGCAGAACAGTTGCTTTACTATACCTGTTTTTGTAAGCAGGTGGTTTTATGGTACATATATAGAATTACAAAGTGAACATAAAGCAGGCACCTGGTGTACCTAAATTCCCTTCATAAACTTCTTGACCTCTGAAAGTCAAGTGAGTTTTCTGTATGTCTGACATCAGCTCTAGGAATAAAAGTTCTGAAATGTGCTTTGTTTGACAGTAATGACATGTAAGAAAGTAAAACCTTTTTGTTTAACTTCACTGGCTTGCAAGCAAATTGACATAAAAATCTGTTTTTCTAAATAAAATGGAGTTCAGAGATGTTCCATTTAAACCAGAAAGTACTTGCTGTTTTTACATACTGACTTTTCTAAGCCAAAAGGGTGTTTTCTCCTAAATCATTTATCTTAGCAGAATTCCTTTTTAATTAAGATGAGCAAGTGATAAAAATAAGCCCACTGTTGTCCATCACAAAGTGAAATGATGTAATCCTCTGAAATAGAAAGTACGTGTGCAGTGATATTTCTCTGCTTTTCCTCAGCAGTCATGTTTATAATACCTATTTTTGAATTTTTTTCCATGTTTCCACTGAAGATAAGAAAACATTTCTAGATACTGATTTGATACCAGCCAAGCTCTTTGCATTTTAGAAAGTGCAGCCCTCTTTCTATCTGCATCTTATTTATAAACACACACATACTCACAGTTGGTTTTCTGAAAATCAAACTCTGTTTTAGTTTAGGACATAATTTTCCTAGTATTTGTTACTCTACCTCATTATTTTGAGCTTTTCAGCAAGCCATGAACTTTTAAAGGGATAAACCTCCTTGAAGTTGGACTATGACCCATTTGACTTAGCAATGTATGAATCAGATCTAAAGTTGGAAAGGTTAGTGCAAAACAATAGAGGGTTGCTGTTCCCACTCATGTGGCATGTGTGAGACCACTGCTGAGGTGTGTCACTATGTCTAGTTGTTACGTTTGAGTTTTAAAATAGTTGCACATAATCTAAAGGTGTAATGAAAGCTTGCAAATTTTTTGTCTTTTAGTCTAGCATTCTGTTTTGCTTAGTGGTGATTAAGACAACTTTTTTTACAGGGTATTATAGGAAAAGGAGTTTGTTTTTTTAATAAGAAAAACTCTTCTTCCAGTAGTTAGTGCCATAGCAGCATGTAATGTTGTAACAAGAGAAATTCAGAATGGCAGGAAGATGTTACTTTTGATGAAGTAGTTAACTGTTGGAATCTAGGGTGGCTATTGCAGAATGTCTCTGCACTGAACTGTTTAAGATGTTTCCATAAGGTTTGCAGCCTCACTCCAGAACTTTGCACTAAATACAGGAACTGGTTGTTGAACTTTACCTCTGGCATCCAGGCAGTGAGATACAATAGCTTCTTTTCATCGTTCAAATGCTCGGCTCCTGGACTCTGTATGAAATACAGATACAGAGAGGTTCACTTAGACTTCTTGATCTTGGAAGAGCCTCCTCCTCCTCCTCCTTCACAACATTTTTAAGCTCTGCTGTAAATGACTGGTTTTCTACCAAATGCACATGCCGACTTCTTCAGTGTCTAATGTTTCTTTTTAGGAAGAGGATGGAGACTATACTTATGTGGAAAGACTTAGAATCCCACTTGATCATGGGGCTCTGTTGGTGATGGAAGGAGCCACGCAGGAGGATTGGCAGGTAAGGACTCCTTGACACCGCTTCTATGCTTTACTTGCAATACAGTTTTCCAGATATACCGAGGCACTCCCATGAAGGTATGGGACATTCTGCTTCCAGTGGCACAATTGTTTTCCAAAGCATTAGTATTGCTTTCTGCCTCAGAATTTGGAAGCACCCACAGAAACAGTGGGTTTGCTTTCATGTGCCAAGTGGTGCAGTAGGAATCAGTTCACAAGTTGCAGCATTAAAGTTCAGCAACGAAGGTTGCAGCCTGCAGTGAAAAGAGCAAAATGAATATAGAAACTTGTAATATCAAGAAGTTGTAACTTAATTTTAGGATTCTTCAGGAATGTACAGAAACTTTTTGTTTTCAGTGGCCCTGACCAGTCAGAACCTGATTTTTTTACCTTACCTAAGTGCTTAGAAATATGAATAAAAAGCCATCACAGGAAATAAAGGTTTTAGTTGTTGGTTGATTGTATTGTAAATGCACAAGCTCATACTGTTGTTCTGTTGTTTTTTTTTCCTAATGTCACTTACAGCATCGAGTGCCTAAGGAGTATCATTCTAGAGATGAACGGATAAACTTGACATTTAGGAACATTTATCCAGAGCCTGATGGAGTTTGGAAGTGAAGAGCCACTTTGGACATTGATGGATATACACCCACAGCAGATCTAGAGCCTTAGATTGCTACAGATTTAAAGGAAGCCTTACAGGAACAGAGTTCCTTGAAGTCATGGGGAAAAGAGTTGATATTATGAAGATCTTTGGCAATCAGAAGCTGCCTGTGTTATGTGAACAGAAATTATATGTTATTAGATGATACTTCATCACAGACTTTGTGAACAGTGATTATTCTTAAAAAAGCATAAAGCACGTGAAAGATTTGAGAGGTCCCAACTGGAGCAGACAGGTTCAGTGAGCAGATAGTTTGCACCTTGTCTTGTCTCTCCTTTACTCCCAAGTTGTGATCTCTGTTGGAAATAATGACAAGATGGGGTTCTTTGATGTACAGCCACTTCTCTGTGTGTGTACAGAAATGAGAAAGCTGCACTTGCTGATGATCTCTGGGTATTACTCATTTCACCAAAGGGTGGTGCACTGCTTTTTATCTGTAGGTTGCAGAGTCTTTTCCAATTAAGCAATCAGTTTCATAACTGAAATAACTACTTGAATTATACTGGTGTCTAGTGGAACAGAGGGTCAAGGCTCTCGTCTGCCATGCGCTCTGTGGTCAGACTTTAGCCTAACTGTTTATCCATGTAGACAGGACAAGGCAAAGGCAAGCAACAGAGGCATCATGACAACCCTGCTTCTGGGTCAGTGCATATTGCATTAAAGAATATCACTCAGAGGGTTATCTCTTGAGCCTCTGCTGTCATAGATCAGCAGTCAGCACCTCAGACTAGATTCCAGGCTGACTTGCTGGAATCCTTCAAGTTTGTCTGCTGCAACTCACCTGCTGCTGGGAAACAGTAGGCTGATGACTGCAGTCTGGATGTTAAGTCAGGAGTGCTGCCTATGTGATTAAGTTCTTACTGCAGCTAAATATCATCCCTGTACTGGGTCAGATTGTAGGTTTGGTCCATCTTCACTGTCTGCCTGCAGTAGGATCTAAGCACAGGTGAATACCCTATGCCTTGTAACACGTTAGCTTCGTTAAGCAAGCTAATGTCCCTCTTCACTGTAAGAATAAATTGGTGTTGAGAAAATATCTGTCTTTTCTTAGCCAGCATTTGTTGTGGTTTAAGTTCTTATTTGGTGAGAACAGTCAAGTTACTAATACTCAATTTTGCCTATGTTTTAATGTTATTGATGACATAAAGGACATAAATGTTGAGCCACTTCACTCACTCCCTGTGGTCTGAAATTGGGCAGAATCATTTCCTAGAAACAGCTTCTCTACCTAAACCACCATACATTATTCTTGTAAAATGAATGAATGTTACTAGGAAACTTAACTTTGTTATCTGATGATGTCTTCATTTTCATCTCAATTTGTACAGAAATGTTTTTGGAGTATTTTTAATGTTATTTCCTTGCATTTGAATCTTTTGTCTAGGCTCTATGATGTATTTCATGGAAGTCAGAGTTGAAGGAGGCAGACAGTTTATTTACTTTCTTTGAGTCATTGGAGCTTTCTGCACATCCCTGTATGTGTGTCCAGGTGTGGCAGTCCTGACAGAAAGTGGTTTTCCTCAACCAAGGGACAGTGCTAATTTCTCAAGATATTCTGAAAAGGCAGCACTTCTGCCCATAACAATGCATATAAGCTCCATTTGTTTTCACTGTGTTAAGAGCAGCCAGGCTGCAAGAAAGAGTGGGAGATCAGGATGAGTTGGAAACTTTGAAACTCCCAAACCTCAGCCTGTGGAAATTACAACTCATTTGAATTCAGTGAATCTGTGGCACATAACTAATGGCACGACCCTGGATGCTGATACTATTGTGGAAGAGCAGTCTTTCACTTCCTTTTCTTGGTTTCCATTTGTAATATTAGCAAATTTTGGTTCAGTTTCTTTACTTCCCTTTGATTTGGGAAAAGATAAAGTTTTCTCCCCAGAAAAGAAATGATTTATAGGGAAAATGTTCTATCCTCCAGCGCTCCTTTTGTTGCATTCTACCTTCTCTCACGTGTCAGCTTCACTGTATCCAAATCTGTTTGACAGTGAGGAAAAGGCATATGGCATCATTCCCCAGCCTGTCCTCTGTGTACTGGCTGCAAGGGGAACAGTTGGCCTAGAGGTCAAGTTTCTTTGGCAGCTGGGAGCTTGTGGCTCCTTCCTTCCTTCCCCCACCTCCTCGCCAAAAAAGTCAGCTAGCCAGGTAGCAGCAAGTTGCAACCTCCTGCCTGCCAAGGCAGCAGGAAATGTCTTTGTGCAGAGGATGCAGAGCAGAGCTCATCAGGAGACATTTCTGCAGGGGCATCTTTCCTGTCAGTAGAAATTTGTTCCTGAATGCTACAGGCATTCCTGCGGAGTTCTCAAAATGGGTGTGCACAAAATTGAGGTTTGAAAGTTCTTGAGCAGGTGGTGTTCCCATGGCACCTAAAGATTTTTCACTAGAGACCAGGGCAACTTGCATTTCTTGTGCTGCTGTTCAGCTGTTTCTGCTGTTGCAGTCAGGTGCAAAGGGTAGCATGTTTAGAATGGTAAATATGGAGTTAGGTTCCATTCTTTAACTTAAAGATAGGTGAAGGAACCTTTCCCCTAGTTACATGGATTTGAAAACAGTATTTCTAAAAATGTAATCCACAAGAATTACTTTCCAGTTATAAAGCTTGTTTTCTTCCTTCTCGAGACTGATGTGGTATCCTCAGCCAAAAACTTTTTGAAAAATGATTTGAACTCAGTGTACACTAAGGTAAAGTAAATGATACTGTTCATGTGTTCACAGAGGATTTGAGGGCAGGGGGCTGGCCTGAGAGTTCTGTTTTTGCAGTTGGCACCAGATTATGCCCATCTGAGGGGCTGCAGTGTCTGCTGAGAGCTGCTTTGCTTACAGAACACCTCTGTGTCATTTTTATGTGGAAGATACAAACTCTGGGTTTAGTTTTCTCATTTTCTTTGATATACAGAATGGTTTGGGTTGGAAGGGTCCTTGAAGATTTCAGCAGAGTATGTATCTCTTCCAAAAAATGCTCAAAACTTGCATTCTTCAAAACTGTTCATTGATGGCTTTCAAACAGGTGGAATCTACTAGTAACCCCAGGTAAGATTGCCTTCTCCAAAACAGCCATCACCTTTTCCAAAATGTACTGGCCCTCAGATTTGATGATAAGGAGCAGATGAATGGAAGCTGTCTCGGGTGAGGATGGACAGTAGCCTGCCTTCCTCAGGGAACATGCAGGATGGAGCTGTTCTGAAAAAAAAAAACCACAACTAGGTCCATATGTAACCATTCATGTAGTTAACAGCTGTATAAAAAATAACATGATTAATTAACCACACTGGTGTCAGGCATCACTCTGTCCCCATGCTACTTGTAATCATTTCATCACAGAGTACTTGAATATTCAAGCACAAACTCTTGGTGAGGTTGGAGTATATGTGATTCAATTTTGGGCCACAGTGGGTCGATCTGAGCACACACCATTTGAAATCAATAGCAAAGTTCTGTCACTTCTCAGCTCTGGGGGTGTGTGTTTGTTTGTTTGTTTGTTTTTATTTGTATTTTGTTGGGGGTTTTTTGTGAAAAAGAACTCTTTAGGATATTCAGTTTTGATTAGCTTTAAAACCATGGATAATTTTACTTCATCTGTATCAGATGAATTCTACCTGTGTCTTTTCTGTTTGTCATGACTTACAGGGTTAATATAGCTGTAAGTAGTAATTTATAGCTCAAATAGTAATTTATAACTACAGTAGTAATGGAGAAAGAGACAGGGTGCCAAGAAGGGGTTAAGAAGGCAGAATTTTCATACTGTAGTGTTGGCAAAATACAGAGAACTCTTCTCCTGGGGTTGGGGATAAAAGATGTGTGTTTGATGGGTGCCATGAATCCATAATGCCTCCTCCTCAAGTGCTGCTACTATTGCTTCAGCTCGAAAGCATTTAACCACCCACTTCGCCTATTCTGGTCATAAACCTTTTTGGAGTGGATAGGAAATCTGCCTCACTATGGTTTGTTTTCAAAGTGCTTCTTTTCCATCCTTGAGGTTTCCATAGCAACCTGGATAATTTGTTTAAATTGGAGCATCCTGGCCTGTCCTGTCTGCACCTAAGTTCTGCTGAGATCTTGTGGGTATTATCTCCTTTTGACACACTTGGGAGTGACTGGTGATGGTTGACCATGACAGGGTCTTCCCAAAGAGTCACCCACTCATCAAGGTGACAGATGTGTGCTTTCTCCCCTGTTGTCCTGTTTGATTTACCTCCTCCTTCTGTGTAGTGTTCAGTACAGCTTTGTGGAGTTACTGCCAGCTCCCTTGAAGCTGGCAGGTCCTTGGTGGCTCACATTGAGAAAGCACCTCTCGAGGGAGCTGTGAGGCTTTGTTTTAAGTAAAGAAAGTGGGGACTGTATTGAAGAATTTTAATCAGAATAAGGAGCAAGGAGGTCTGTTCCCCATTGTTTGATTCAGGTTTACCAGCTGAAACAAAAGCTTTGTTCTGTTCACACAGGAGATTTTGCTGGCTGAGCAAGGCTTAGAGCAAAGTCTTCACATCCTGGGCTCATCCTGACAGACAGTGCTCACTGGCTCAGAATGATGCTGAGCTGAAAGTTGTTTGCATCTAAACTTGTGTGTGCAGCTGCTTTGCTGGTCACAGAGTGTTACTTGTCCTGTTGCTCTGCTCCCGTTGTGGAGGCATCACAGAGATCCATGCTGAAGAATGGGCTGGCATTACAGCTGATCTCTGAAATGCCAGTGCCAGCCCTCTGCCCCTGGGCATGTGTTTCCAGCCACACCCTTGTGCCAAGGCAGGCTGCCATGCAGCTGGAAGAGCATGTGGACTAGAAAGAGCCTCAGTGTTGGATGGGATGGGATTTGTAGCTATAGTTTACCACAGACTTAATCGTTGTGTCCTCATCATCATTAAGGAGGGCTGTGGGAAAGCTTCCTGCCCTGAAGAGCCTCTGATG
Source organism: Nicator chloris (assembly GCA_013400495.1). NCBI lineage: Eukaryota > Metazoa > Chordata > Aves > Passeriformes > Pycnonotidae > Nicator > Nicator chloris. Next base: position 75,008 of record WAAE01017314.1, read on the forward strand.
CAGAGAGTAAAAGATAAAGCAGGAGTGAGCAGAGATGTGAATTGCCAGGGGGTGCACTGGCCTAGATATACAACCCACACTCCCTGACTGGTGTGTCAGGGTGCAGAATCTACATGGTTCCCAGTTTCCTTTGCCCACCTCCTGCTTTTTGGGGGCAGATCTGTGCCAAGGAGGAGACAGTCTGTCCAACTGGCATGGCATGCCTTGAGCTTGAGATACCTGTGGGAGCTTGGAGGGGGGGGGCACAGGGTGCAGGCTCCCCGAGTTTTTGGGAAAAGCAAGGGCAAGTGATAGAAGAGGAACTAAAAATTGCCTGCTGGTGTTTTCTGTTGGGAGGCAGTGGGAGGGAAAGGGAGGGGAAGTGGTGGTCACATCACTGAGACAGTGTCTGACAAACTCTACATAGTGCAAAATTTGCCAAAACCAGCGCTTTCAGAGCACTGATGGAGCCATGACAGTTCATGTCAGAGAAGAGATATTACCCTGGGATAAGCTGACAAGCCAGCTTGAAGAAATCCTTCCAGGCCTCAGGGCAAGGAGAGCAATTGAGTGGGGCAGGGTAGACAAAGGACACAGCATCTTGGTGCTGCAGCAGCCACAGGTAGCAGAAATGTCCTGAGCATTGGCTGCTTCTCTATAACATCCCTGTATTTTGCAGGTCATTTTTTCCTCGTGACCTTACCAGTTATCTCTTGGTTTTACTTCCCTTGCAGAGACTAAAGTGGCTCTATTTTGCCTTAGAAAAGATCATTCCTCAGCTTTGGGTGCTATGGGCTTTCATCTGACAGGAATGGGGTTATGCTTTTTTTTCTTTCTGCTTGTCCGCATTAGCACCACTCTGGCTCCTCTTTGCAAGGCAAGGCTTCAGTTGCTGAACCATCACTCAGCAATTTACTACTTTGGCTGTTACAATTTTTGTCTAAAGTCCCCAGAAACGTTTAGAGATGGAACAAAAATGTCTCAAGGATTAGGTTACTTGAAGCCTGATAGTTCAATTGTCAAGAAGCTTCTGTTTTAATCTCTAGACCACAGTTGATTTCTTTTGTGATTGCTTACAAATAGACTTATAAAGACAAGAAAAAATGAAATTTATTCTGCTGAAATAAGTGGATGCTCTACAGTGCTTTTAGCTGCAGAAGAAAATGGAAGAAAAAAATCTATCAGAAGTTTCAAGATCTGATTTGTGGCACCAACTTTAAATTTTTAATCTTGACTCATATAGAAAAGATTTTTCTTTTGTCTGACCTCCAAAGTAGCCAGAACCTTTGTGGCTATGCTTTCTGCTCGTCAGGCCTTCCTTGTTATATTTGAGATATGTGGTCAGTTTTGGCCAAATCAGAGAGGATGGGCAGTCTCAGAAATAATTCAATTCAGCTCTTGCAAACCTCAGCAGTTGGGTACAGAAGAGAAACCAAGACCAGTGCTCTGTGCTCCAACAGCTCTGGGTTACTCTGGGCCTCCCTGGCAAGGAGCAGGAGAATCCTCTTCTCCTTGCTGCCTTGCCAGTAGCATTTCTGCTCTCCAGCTGACTCGTGTCCCAGGAGGCAGCACAGAATGCATGGCCATCAGCACCATCCCAGCCACCAGCTCGGTGTGGAGCATGGGGACGGCTGGAAATTCCCAGGATTCATCAGCAAAGCTCTTCCCTGAACACAGAAAGTCTTTTTTCTTCCTAGACATTTTTAATAATTTTGTGGGGCAAAACATTTCTTCCAGATTTTGAACCTGAGACAATGTCCTGAACTAGCAATCCTAATTTCTGTGCTTACTTGATAGAGTCACGGTAACAGCTGGACATGGTAATGCCTTGACAGTTAAAGCCCTGGGAGGTTAGAGGTTTTACTTCATGTGGCAGCAAGTTGTACCAGGAGGAATATTCACAGCAGTCAGTATCTTAATTAGTTCAAAGTATAGTTTCATTCTTTACAGAGCTGAGTTTTCTGCAATCACTGGTCTTCACTCATTGGAACCACACTGTTTTCTTGTATCCTCACATCACTGTGTCCTGATGCATCAGTAACAGTGCTGGGAAAAGCTGCCATCCCTTCTGGTGCCTGTGGGGCCAAACAGGGGAAATTTAATGTAGCAGTTTTTTGTCAGGAAACACTTTGCAGCTCTCTTTCAAAACAAAGAGTTTTATTACTACATTTATTATTAGTGGTGTGATGACAGCCAAATGCTGTTAACTTGTGAAGTGCAACTGAAACACTGACTTTTCACTTCAGCTGTCGCAATTGAAACAATTCTATGTAGAGAATAAAATAATACATTTCTGTGAGAAGCATTCATACATTCAAACATTTTAGTCTGTTCTTTCTCCTAATGGCATGGGGCAGAAGGTTTATGGGATTTATTGTAGCTCGTAAAAAGGCAGGCAGGGCTGAAACGGAGATATTTGAGGAAAAAGGAGCTTTGAACACACATATTTTGTATTAACTGTGTGGGATCATGAGCTTCCCACAAGTACTGACAAGTGTTTGTCATGTCTGCCAGCCGTGCCGTGGGTGCCTCCTCTCAGCGCTGCCTGCTGTGCCGGAGGGACGTGGTCCCGCTGCCACATCTGCTCCCAGCTCAGGTCCCTGCTAGTGACAGGCACCTTTGGGGATGGTGAGTCCCTGTGCCAGTAAAGCTTGCTGAGCTGTTGGGCCTGGGCTCACAGGGGGCCTGTAAACTCTTGTCTGGCACTGAGGGAGAGGGAGTAGGAGGAAAGAGAAGCCGGGCTTGAGGGATGGGCTGAGGAGGATCATACCATGAAGCTCTCTGTAAAAAACAAGTCGGGAATCAATCACCCGTTTGAATTTCCCTCTCAGTACTCTAGGGAGACTTGGAAAGAAATTTTTTTCAGCTAAAATGGCCAAGTTATATGTAAAAATGAGACATATACAAATGTAACGAATTTTTTCTCTTAAAATGCTATTTTATCTAAAAATTACCTTAAAACCTCAGTAAGCATCAAGGGGGCACCATTTCTGTGACAGATTGCCTGGTGAGATGTAAAAGTCCTTCTGTGCTCCTACAATCTGTAAACTGGACATAGCCAGTTTGAAACATCCCTCAGAGAACTTGCCCATCCTAGCAAATCCCTGCTACGTTGGGAAGAGCTTTCTCATGGAAGTGGCTTTAGTAGAAATAAGTTTTCATAAGATGCCTGCAAGGATCCCAGCAGCAGCCTGAGCCTCCTGTGACCACTCACAGGTGCCTTGCTGCATGTAGCTGCCCTCCAGTATATGGGAAGTGCTGGCAGGAAATTCTCCTCGTGCTTTGTTACCTGAGGCTTCTCTCTCATCTCGTGCTGTGGGGAACAGAAATCCTGGTGCTCGGGGTGTGAAGGAGACCCCCAGCCTGCGGGAGGCTGGAAGCAGAGTGTGCTGCAGAACAAGCCAAATCTTCTCGTGCCTCTGGAGATTTCCAGTCCTGCAGCTAAGGCTCTGCCAATACCTGCCTGCTGCAAAGGGGAGATGTGCTTATTCCTCACCTCTGCTGCTGGCTGCAGGGCTCTCCACGGCTGCCCCCAAGTGATGCCAGGCAGGATGCCCCTTGGCATGGCCCAGGGGAACGTGAGGGATTTAGAAAAACACTTCAAGGGACATGTCAAGCAGTTAAAATGCTGGTTGTGTGTTGGCCTGCTGACTGCCCGACTGTGAGTGTTGAGGGTGTGTGATCCTTGCTGTAGGATTACCCCCAGGCAGTCAGCTCCTGGGCTGGCTTGGCTTTAATTTAATTATTTCAAAGGGAGGAAATGTTAAAAGGCTACTGAAGTCAAAACAGTGGAAAGGAAGGTAAAGGATATCCAACCAAATACATAAGGAAAGGGATATGAGAACCCTGAATGCATAGCTCTTGCGATTTGTTAGCCAGTTAATTCCCTGGTGTAAATGCATTCACATGTGCTGGAGAGAGGCCTGGCTGCCCAGGTAAGCTGCATTCTGTGTGCTAAAGTTTTGTGATGATAGCTAGCAAGAAACAACTCTTTGTTTTTCTCCAGGCAGCAGCCTAACAGTGGGTTTCAGCTGCGTGTTGTTGGGTAACTTGAATTCCCCCATCAGAAGGGTACACTTTCAAATTTAAATCAGATGTGCATGCAGAGAAAGAGACAGGAAGACTTCTGCTTTCATAGATAGTTTGTATTTGCTGCCTTTTTATTGGTGTGTCATCTCCAGTTTGTAAGCAGTATCTGTTATGTTGCAGTTGGCTGAATGTTTTTATTGCTATTTTAAAAATGGTTGTTCCAAGATACGAATTCTAGTGGAGAGAGAACAGCAACTCCTTCCTCTTTCCTGACAGAAATGAGTACCCAGGCCAGGATGCTGAGTGGAGATGTACACAGTGAGGCATGTACATTTCCTGGCTGGAAATGCCACCTGCCAGGACAGCAAGAGGCAGCTTTTACTCTTGAGTATGTTTTGGGAGGATATTTGGATATTAAATGCTGAGTGTGGATTAAGGCATCTTGCTGGGAAGCAGCTTATCCTGCTGGCTCTCAAGGGACTCCATCAACTCTGACAGACAGCGAAGTAACTGCTCTGTTTTGGGACATGAACTGTGGTGTTTACTGTGACTGCCCAGCTACAGGTGGTTTGTGTAAAAGCCCTGGCCCTTCAAAAGTCTTTTTTCCTACAGGAAGAGGTGGGTATCTCTCTATATCCTCTTCTTAATCTTTCCCTTCCACGGCATGAGATCTGATAGCCAGCAAAATGCTGTGTGTGTTTCCAATAATCACATTTTTAAATGAATAACCAGATGACAAGGTAATTTCCATGCTGTTTCAGCAGTAATAATTGTGTCTTCTCTTATAAAACTGGTGATTTAACTACGCAAGGCCCCAAATATGAATATAAGATGTTCCTAGCTCTGGTAAAGGTTCCATACTGCCCCTGTGCAGTGTGCTGGCATACAATGTGGCTTCATGACAGGAAATGAAATCTTGAAATCAGGGAATGAAATGAGCAGAATGCAAAGAAGATGAATTATGATGAAATGGAATGCAAATGAAAAAATACTAGAAAATTCTGAAATGAAGTGAAAATACTTAAGTGGAATGGGATGACATCAGGTACAGTGAAAAGTTTCAAAACTTGCCATAATGACACGTACTGAAATCTCAAAATCAGGGAATGAAGGGAATCACAGACACAGGAAAAGAATTATGATGAAATTTGCTCAGGTGCCCAGCACATGGGTGGTAGCACGGAGCAAGGTGTGGAGGGAGCAGTGTTGGGGTATGGCTGTGGTCCACTTGGCATGCCTTTTGCAGTTGCAGTCTCCCTGGAGCTCTGGGCTTTGTGGTTTTCTCAACCCTAACCCTGAGCAGAGCAGTAAAATCAGCATTTTCCGAGGCTGAGGTGCCCAGCCCATGGGTGCTGCCAAGGACAAAGGTGTGGAGGGAGCAGTGGTGGTGCAGTGCACTGGGGTTTTTGCAGTGAAATGCATTGGAACGTGCAGAAATGATACTCCTTGAACTCGTGCGATTCCGTGTCCCTTCATGAGAAGAAGAATTTTCATTTTGTGAAAGGAAATGCAATCTCCAAACCAGAGAAGGAAGCTAAGTGAGCACACAGGAGATGAGGTACGATGAAATGATAAACAATTGAAAGAAAACCCCAAAATTCTGAAATGAAGTGAAAACTTTTAAGAGGAATGGGATGACATGAGTTTCACTGAAAAGTTCCCAAACTTTTCTAAATGATACCCGTTGAATTCTCCAAATCAGGAAGCAAAGTGAGCCAAACACTCAAGAGAGGAATTATGATAAAATGAAGTGTAATCCAAAAATAAAAAGTCTGAAATGAAATGAAAACAATTAAATTGAATGGCTTGACATGAACTGCAGTGAAATGAACCTAAACTTGCTGAAATGTTACTCATTGAAATCACAAGATTTCATTTCCTTTCATTAAATAAGGCTGGGAGCAAGAAAAATTAAGGCCATGATTTAAACTACTTGAGTAAATATTTTTTTTATGTTAGCACCTTGGAGATCTAACTATGGAGATTATGTCACAGGATATATTTTCTAATTTTTTTCAAATAATATCTTCAAGGCCTCTCAGTTATTACCATGGTGATCTTGCTCCATCTCAGCATTGAAATTTCCTAAAGCATTTTATAATCATTTGTGAGGGTATTAAATATGGCTGAGTTTGCCTTCATACAGAACTTTCTGTGGGGAACCAGACAGGCAGTTTGTACTGGGATGTGTGTTGAAGTTCAGATATCAAGTCAGCCAGCCTTTTTTTGAAAGAACCTTGGATATTCTTGGGCCAGAGCAGATTTACCTTGCTTTGAATAAATGTGCAATGTTTTTCTGCACAGCCAGAACAAGGCTCCTATGTCATCTTGTTTCTGCATGAGAGACAAGCTCAGCCCCAGAAATCCTCCAAGTTGGTTTGTCATCAGGCTTGTCTTCTTAGAGGGCTGTACTGAGGAAACAGAGTTCAGCCTTTGCTGTGCTGCAGAATCAAGTTGTCAGGAATTTAAGTGGTTGTAAATGGAGCTTTTGGAGAGAAAGTTGTTGCACTGCAGCAGGGATGTATGGGCTAAATTTAGCCACTAAAATAAACAGTAAAAAACACAGCCTTCTGCAAGCTGGAATGATTCAATTTGACCAAACATGAAATTGCTGCCTTATTAAGCGAATGGCATCTCCCAACAAAAAGGCTTCAGACTGACTCTGGCCCTAAAGATGCCTTGGGGAGCCAAGAAGCCAAGAGACTGCAGCCAGGTGTTTCATAAAGCCAAGGCTCTTAATGTCGCTTTTACACTGGCAAGGAGCAAAACAGTCAGCCTTCTGGAAACACACTAGCAAGTGCCTCTGGTCCCCTCTCTCCTAAAACTCTGTTCTTGTTCCATTTTATCCCCTTTGAGATTAAAATTGTTTCCAGTGCAGGTCCTGAAACATTGCCACTGCTAAGGCAATTTGAAAGGGGGAGGGACCAGTCCTAAGGCTTACCCAAAGACAAGGTTGAGAGTTTCTGATGGTGAACTCACAGAAACAAGGCCATTTCTGTGTGCTGGACTATGGCACAAGATGTATATTTTCTATGTAAACTTCGGGGTTTTTTTTTTCCCAGGGGATTTCTCCTCCTCTGCACAAAGAATGTGTTTAATGGCAAAACACAATGAACTCGCACTGGCTGCAGGTGCCCCAGCTTGGGCACAGACCCAGGGCTGCTGGGGTAAGTGTAGATTCCACTGTGGGCTCACTGACAGTCTGTGCTGGCAGTGCCCTGGGTGCCTCCACACTGCGGTGCTGTGCTGCATGTGCACACTGGGCATGGGGGTACTGAGTGCCTGACTGCTTGGCAACCTCGGGGCCCTGAGTGCATTGTCCTTGTGCCCTCAGCATCACAGAGCAGAATTCCTGACATGGTTGCTAAGCCTCAGCTTCCTTCCCGGTTCCTAACCAAGCTTCAAAAATATCCTCGAGTGGGTGAAGCTGTACTAGAGAGTGTCTTTATGGGAATCATCTAGCATTAGCCCTGAAGAGGGGACAGACCAACCATTTCAGGCTCTTCCTCCCTCACGCTTTTCTACTCCTCCTCCCTCTAACTCCTTTCCTATTCCTGTCATAAGTTTTTCTTACACTGTTGGGTTTTTCCATCACTGAGACTCCTTGGCACGCACAGCTTTAAAGCGTGGTTCCAGCCGTCACTAATTTGCAAGCTTTTGTTTCAGCTCAGTAATACTTGTATGCCATTTTCTGGCTGAGGCTCTGATTCTGCATCATATCAAAGAAGCACCACAGAGCCCACAGGGAATGGAAAATTTTAGGATCCCTTCTAAAAGGAAAAAAAAAATGGAGTCACACTGAAGGAGGTATTTAAGCTTCGTTCAGGTGGCAGATTTGGGAACAAGATCCCAGAGTCTTGCTTAACCCTCTGTTGCTGATTGTTCTTGCTTGGGTCCATTCCGTGTGATCTCTGCAGTTTAGATCTGGGTCACTGTAACATTAGGGTATGCAGATTTGGGCTTGCCTTGGAGCTTCCTTTAACCATGAGTTTGTTACTCTGACGGGTAGCGATCAGCTCAAAGCTGATGTGCCGGCTCTGTCGGTACTTTTTCATAGCCATAGAAATCAGGGTATTGATAAAAAAGCAGCGCAGCGAGACGCAGAAAGCTGAAGTACCGCTGTGGCAGTCCGGGACCCGCCTGAAGCTCCACTGGGTGCGCGGGGCAGGAGAGGGATGCCCTGGAGGTTAAGGGGAGAGGAGGCGGGAGGGGGCGACGGGATCGATCACGATGGCTCCCCGGGCTCTACCCGACCCCCCCGCTCCGAGGGGACGCGGCGGGCGGGGGCGGCGGTGCGGGGACACGTCATGCGGAAAGGAGAGCCCGGCCGGCCGCGAGTGGGCTCCGCTGCGGCCCGAGTGCGCTGCCGTCTGAGCATGCTCCCGCGGGGCCCCGCCGGCCTATATAACGGGGCCGGGGTGCCGGCGGCAGCGGCTCTGCTGAGGGAGCGGGGGAGCAGTGCTGCGCGCCGCGCTCCGGTCCTCACCGTACTGCGCCTCTCTGCACCGCTCCGCTCCGCTCCGCTCGGTGCTGCAGCGCGCCGCTCGGTGCCGCGCTCAGCTCCGCACCGCGCCTCGGTTCGCACCGCACTCCGCTCCGCACCGCGCTCCGCTCCGCACCTCTCTCCGGACAGCAGCGGTCCGCACTGCTCCGCGCGGTTCCGCACCGCCCCGCGGGGCCCGTCCCTGCCCCGCCGCCGCTGCCCGC
>WAAE01017316.1:0-19574 GCA_013400495.1 Nicator chloris
TTTATACTAAAAAAAACCCCAACAACCCAGCGAAACTGTGAACATAGTGAAATAATGAAAGATCTGGATTACAACTCCAGTGAAAAATGTGGGACGAACTGGATAGGAATATAAATATCAGTTCTGACTGAAGCATGAAACTTAGGCAAACAACAGGGAAAAAACCCCACCCTTTTTAGAACATTTTGAGATGTGTGAAAACTACAAATGCTAGAACTGTGAAAAGGAAACTGGGAATTTGATCCATATGTTCTGGAAATGCCACTGCCCACAGCTAAATTATATTTGGAGAACAGAACAGAGAACAGAAGAACAACTGCTAACACTGTTATAAACACAGGGTCTCCCTGGTGATGCAAAGGTCTTCCCATGGCATATATTAATGAGGGACTCCTACCATCTGGATACCATACATGAAGAAATAATATTTAGTATGTTCTAGAATAATTACTGAGGAATACGATATGATTTATTAATTATTTATCTAATTCTCTGAGGAGAAATCATCCTGCTAGCTCCAAGGGGGAAGAAGTGCTGTTCAGGGTGGTTCACACATTGGGGGTTTTTTAATATGGGTGAATATAATTTAAAAGCCTGAACTGATCTAAGTAATTCCACTGTATCAGAGAAGATCACATTGTAAGCTGGGGAAGCTCTTTGCTGTGGTATATATTTACAAAGTTACATGTTTTTGAAACCATCAATGTTTGAAATAGCAGAATGACCTGGGGAGAGATTCTGTTATAGCTTCTCAAAACCAAAAGTGCATCATGCTGATTCCAAGAAAAAGAATTCCCAGTTAACTTGGGCTGCTGTTTATTGCTTCTCAGGAGTGTGTACCTGGAAGGGGTGAACTCCAGTAGCTCTGCTATTACAGACCCAGCCAAACCCCATATTTCTACTCTGTACTTTAGTGAGCAGAATCTTACCAATTGCCACCTTCCACTTCCTACCTGAAGGCTGACCCTGGATGGTCTTTCCTCTGATAATTCAGTAGTCTGCAGTTCTCACGTTCAGTTTATTCCAGTCAGTGCCCACTGGTACCAACAGAAACCTCCCAGTACGCAGCGTGTGCTCTCATAACCGGTTCACATCAGTAACTTCTGCCACAGAAAGGGACAGACACCAACATAAAGAGACATAGATTTAAAGAAAGCTTTATGTGCAGTTTTCTTGGCCATGGCAGCAAACCCTCCGTGAAAAAGTTGGAACATATCTATAAAAAATGTTGAATGGTGGCAGTTCTATACCATCTGTTTTGTTCTGGTTTAGAAAGGAATTGCATCAATCCATGATGTTCTATATACCACCTCTCCTTCACAACAGCCACTAAGCAAAACCTAGCAACAGTTGTGCCTATCATATTAGAATAATCAAAAGTGTGTTTCTTTTATTACAAATGATATTTGAAAATTGTAATAATATAGCACTTCCAGTTTGATACAAATTTTTACTTTTCTTTAAAAAAATGTTTTTGCTAAGCAATTTATGAATTCTGAAAATAGTTCTCTGCACGTATAATCATCAAGCTTGAACGGTTTTTATTTTTCATGTCTTTATTCATTCTTTTCTACGTAGTATTTGTGGAATTCAGCATCTGGAACGAGCAGGAAACAAGTTGACTCTCTTTGACTCCCTTTATTTCTGCATAGTGACATTTTCCACTGTGGGCTTTGGGGATGTTACACCCAAGATATGGCCTTCAAAGCTGCTTGTTGTCATTATGATCTGTGTTGCTCTTGTGGTGTTGCCCATACAGGTAAATGTGGATTTTCTTTTCTCTTTAGAATTGTTTTTGAAAAAAGGAATAATAACTGGAATAATTTGTTGTTACTACTATTATTGCAGAGAAAATGTCAGAAAAAAGAACCATCTATCTCTCCTTTTTTTCCTTTTTCCTCTATGTTCTCCTATACTCTAGATTTATACTAAAAACCAGGGCACTGATAACAGTTCTCAAGGGCTGATGAACGTTTTCTGCACCAGTCACATCCTGCAGAGGCCTTCCTTTATCCCACGATACGGGTTTGTTATTAATGGAGGAATTAAAAAAAAAACCCACAACAGTAGCCAGCACTTTCTTTATGAATACAGCTTTTCCTCTGCAGGCTCTCCCTGTTTCTAATCTTGGTTCTCTCCACTTCCTCTCTTACTCTTACAGCTCAGTGCTAACTTGAAAAAAATCTCATTAAATCTGCAACTCAAGCAAATTGGGTTCACAGCTGTGTATGGAACACATGCACACAGAGCCAGCAGCACAGTTAGGAATTTTTCATGCCTGCCTAAGTTTAGGACTTCGAACAGTTTCAATAGGGAAAGAGCAATTTATGAAAATCCAAGTATTTCAAGGAGTCATTCAGCTTTATGAAATTTGTACCAAGTGTTTTCCAGCTCATTAGGTGAGGCTGGATGACAGAAACCCTGAGGTTACGTGGGAAACCCTACCAGGATGTTCACTGCTCCACACGTGGTGATCACCCAGCCCTTGTTCCAGAAAAAGAGGACGTGGGGAAACACTGTGTTTTTATCAAAGCTTACAGTAGACCTGCTAGACCAGGAAGCTCCAAAGTTTCTCCCACAACCATAGTTTGCAGACTCTGCTCAGTGGCAGAGAACTAAAGCAGACAACACATGAGCCCTGGGAGTGTGGAAGCCCAAGCCTTTAGCATTAATTTTCTTGAAGTAATTTAACACTCTTAATTAAATATTGCATGTATGTATTCATAGCCATATGCACTAACACAATTACATTCTCACTCAGGGAAAAATTAGTAAAATACATATTCTGTTGAAAACTAAAACGTGCTCTGTTTAAGAAATTTGAAATTTCCTAGGAGATAGAAATTTCATCCTTAAGGTAGTTCTGATACATACTTCAGGCCCAAGAGCTCTACAGGAGCACTAAACAACCTAGAATCTACTGGAATTTCACATAAACTTACCTACTATTAGCTACTTTATTTTATATCTTTGTAGTCATAATGGGGCTTCATATAGTTGTCCATACACATAATGGAGTGGGAGGCGTTTTCTCCTGAGCTTTTGCCCTGCAATGAAATTAAATCAGTTATTATTCACGATCCAGCCTCTCCATCAGTGGAATGTGGATGAGAAAAAGATACTGTCACACAGCCATACAGTTAAATTGAGCTCAGTATTAAACTTGTGTTACTTACAAGGAACTTTGAACTGGTATTTGTATGTTTCTTTACAGAGTGTTACACTATTCTCGTAGGTCTGGAGGATTCAGAGTAGTAATGTTTGCTGTTAACCTGCATATATTGTTCAGCTGACAAAGGCAAACTTGCTGTGTTAGCAGCTGCTGTGTATTTAAGTTGTATCTAAAATTATAAGGCAGTTAAGAAAGTTTACAGAACATCACCTTCAGAACACTGTAAAATCTCTGGGAAGAGTTACTGCCAAACTAAGAAAAAATGGTGCCTCTCTCCAAGTATATTCACAGTTTGTGTGTGAAAACTTAACCTTTCATACGAGGGAAGCAATTACAGCACAATGCTAGAAAAAGAGAGCTCAGAGGCATAAAATACTTAAAGGAATAAGGTATCAGCCTTCATTCTTTTCTAAACTCCAGTGATTTAGTGTATTCTCGTGGTATTTTAATGAATTTTCACTGCTGTTTGTGTGTGAGAGATTCTGGCACCTATTGCCGTGGTTTGTGATCAGCTAATTAGAGAACATTTTACAAAGAAGAAGAGATTGTGGGTGAAGGGCAGCTTTTCATAGAGACATGAGATGAAGGATGCAACATTACCAAGTCATTACAGAGTTGTAGCACTCACCTACTGGTCTCTATTTCACTGACCATGGGCATCTCTTGCAGTTTGAACAGCTGGCATATTTGTGGATGGAGAGACAAAAGTCCGGAGGAAACTACAGTCGATACAGGGCTCAGACAGAAAAACACGTGGTGCTGTGTGTGAGCTCTCTGAAGATTGACTTACTCATGGATTTCTTAAATGAGTTCTATGCCCACCCCAGACTGCAGGTACTGAGAATGGAAAAAAAAAACTAACCCCAAAAAAAGAAAACAAAAAGAAACTTAAAACACTGTTTGTTTGTTGTTTAGTTTTGGTTTTTTGTTTTTTTTTTTTTTTTAAGAAAAGTTTCTGAAATGGTTTTTAATTCATAAAGGTGATTTTGGGAAGACGTGAATTGGGAATCTATACCTCCAATGAGAAGCTGAGATACAGATTTTGGAGGCATTTTAAACTGAGGTATTGAGGTGATTAGACTAAACAGGGAGAAATAGTGTCTTGTTGAATTATGCTAGTCTTTTTAGAAACAGGTATTTCCATGCCAATTCCTTAGATTCTACCCTAAAACAGAAAATGAAAACTACTCCATTTATTTTTCCCATTGTTTTTGGACTGGATCCAAAAATCCTCACCAGTAAAAACATCCTTTGCTTTTCACATTGTGCTTTGTTTTTTGCCAGTGTTAGGAATCACAGAATGGGTCAGGCTGGAAGGGACCACCTGGGGTCATCTGGTCCAACCTCCCTGCTCAGGCAGGGACATCCTAGAGACATTGTCCAGGATTGCAAAGATTAGATTCTCTTGGAATTGTGGAAATCAAGAAATAAATACATGTACTTTAAGGGACAAAGACCTTGACAGAATACACAGATTTTGTTAGTGTACACATATTCCCTAGGTAATGCAAACTTGTCTTATGGCTTGTTTGGAACATAAGAAGCTTATTTCCATGAGATATCAATTTGGATTTATTATCAATGCCTTTGCTACAGACTCTCCCTTTTAGTAAAGCTTCTCTATGTCTTTTACTAAGTTACCTGTGGTATCATGCTTCATTAACTACTGCAAGAATCATGCAAATACAACCCTCAAATGGCTGAGCAGCAATTTGCCAAATCCCAAATCCAAAATATTCCCCAAAACAATTAGCTAGTAAGAGGCATAAGCAATTGCACAAAGAAATCCAGTTCTTTATAGATAAGAACACAAATTGAAACACAACATTTAGTTAACTAAGCTGAAGAATGAGACAGGTTCTGTGGTACACTGGAGACAAAGAAAAAAAGCCCTAATACTACCCAGGTAACTTAAAAGGGATTATATACATTCCCTTCACAGCTGAAATTGAGTTGGACTCAATGATCTTGGAGATCTTTTCCAGCCTTAATGATTCTGTGCACTGAGAAGCTGAAGGATACAGATGGTGCACTGCATCCAATGCCGTTTTGCTTTCTGCAAAAATCTGTGTTGCAGAAAGGAAGATTTTTATGATCAGCCTGACCTAAGCTTTAACTCTGCTCTCTCATGTTCCATTTATCCCTCCTTTTCATTTGTGCACTTATGGATCCTTCAAACCATCCTTACTTTTCCAAGTAGCACAGGAAGCAGTTTGGATTGGCCCATTAATGTGAAGGAAAGCATTTTGAGGAAATGAACTCTGTCTGTCAGCATCTTATCTGAGACATTTTTGACGTCCCAAGTCACTGTGACTCATTCTCCAGCAACAATAACCATGACTATTTCCCCTTTCTTTTCTATTTTGGCAGGACTATTATGTGGTTATTTTGTGTCCTACAGAGATGGATGCTCAGGTCCGAAGGGTGTTACAAATCCCAATGTGGTCCCAAAGAGTTATCTACCTGCAAGGCTCAGCCCTAAAAGATCAAGACCTGTTGAGAGCTAAGTAGGCAAATATTGACCATATTTTTACTTTTTTTACCACTCATGATAAATCACTGTTTGATAAAAGAGTTTAACAAGCAACAAAAGCTGTGCTAGAAGGAAAGTCATGTTTATTTAGAAGGCAAAGCAAAGCTCTTTGATATAATTTGTTTTTCTTAATATCTGAAATTTTGAACCCACTGTAGAGTTTTCTTAAGTTCAGCCTGGTAACATTAAGCAACTCTTCTGCTGTACATATGTCAACTCTTCAGGGCCCTCCTCTTACCAGATACTTCCACCACTTCTAAGAGATGCTCTCTGCCAGTTAATAGTGAATGACATTTATCAAAACACATCAGTCAAGCACAGTTCCTCACACACACCTCTCCCCCCAGTGCTCAATCAGTTGAGGTGCAAAGGAATTCACAGTGGAATTAATGTAGAAGGATCATCTCTTTAAGCTCTCCAAAGAGAAGGAAAGGTAATTCTTAGCAAATAACTGATTTAGCTCATCTGCATTGCTCTGTGTTGTTGATAACTACAATTAAGCCAATACCTGTCTGGCTATTTGTATCATTTTTTACCCAAGGGGAGTTATTTCCAAGAATCTCATCTGTGAGAGGCTTCATGAGCAATGTTATCTTCTCAGACTTCTGCCACTGAAAAAACAACTAGTTCTATAGCTGTTTAAAATTTGACAAGACAAGAAAGCTTTTTTCAGGATTAGAAGTTTTTTTTTTGAGGGATCCTTTTTTCTTTTTTTTTCCTTTTTTTTTTCTTTTTGTGTTCTTGCTGATTTCAAGAAGAAACTCATGTGTGGATTTAGCTGACATTTGTTCTACACATTACAAGAATTAAAACTAGGCTGTTCCCTAAATATAATCTTGAATTTCACTTATAATAACCTGGAGGTAGTCAGCTGTGGAACTGTGCTTTTTCCTGCAGAACATGTAATTGAATGTACCTGTCACAGAATAATTTTCAAACTCTCCTGAGGGAAGAAGCATAGTGGGAATTTAATAGAACATTTGATATGAAATATAACCCAGTACCCAAGATGTTTGGTGTATTTCTTTTTAATGAGAACATAATGTACTGAGGAGATAAGGCACATGATAAAATTCTTCTAATAAGTAAAGTAATGGTTACCAACAACAACAAAATAATCAAGAAGGGTCTCATTATCAAAATTTAACCATATGTTATACGTGAACCCAATGTCAAAATAGCATGATAAAGGTCACACCAAAAAGTAAAGGAGTACCAAATTTGAGTGAATGCATGAGTAATGAATAGCCAGTTAACAAAAGACTGCATTTTTGCAAAAAAATCTCATCTAATTTAACTGAATTTTCTTTCCTATAACTTTGCTAAAGACCCTGTCTTCCCTGTGCTGCTCCCATGCTTAGCTGAAATTCCTCATAGAGCTCCCATTTCTTCCTAATCAAAGACATCATGGACTGGAAATAGTTCATTTAGTGCATATATACACAGAAATGTCTGTTATTTATCCCAACACATTATTCCTGCACATCTACCCAACTTTCTGCTCTCACTAGGCAAGACGAGTCTATTATCTGCCCCCTCTTGTTCATTCTCCCCAGTAATAACTTGTGCATGTTGCACTCTTACACACCAGGCAGACTGGTGCTATTTATTCACCTTCCATACTCATGGCAGATAAATACTTTGCAAATTAAGTTTGAGGCCACTCTGCTTTTACAACTTTGGCACAGCTTTTACCAGGATTAAAAATGAGAACAGACTCACTCTCTCTGTGTTCTGTTTCTCTGTGCATGACTCTGACTGAGAGACACGAGTCCAGTGAGTACCTGCTTGGGGTGTGACAGGTTTGTCTCCTCTCTTCCAGGATGGACAATGCTGAAGCCTGTTTCATCCTGAGCAGTCGCTGTGAGGTGGACAGGACAGCAGCTGTAAGTTGGGGTGGGAGAAACAAGAGGGTGTACAGGTTTTACTGCCCTTACTCCCCCTCAGTTCTTTTTTATGCAACAAGGGCAGAATAGCATAAAAGTACTCTCACAGTACCTTACAGATACATTGATAATTGGTCATTAATCACTTCCAAGAATGGTATTCTGTCAATGTTCAAAGTACCTGAACTGCTCTAGATACTCAGTTGTAAATACAACTGATCAGAAAAGAGACAGGTATCAACTGACTGGTATATTCAGAACTAATGAAGTAAAGCCTGAATTCAACTTTATAAATAAATCTGTGACTAATACAAGTAACCAATATATAGGAGACTATTTGACCATTTTTCATATTGGCCAATTCTAAAAATTAAAAATGACAAGATTCTTTAAATAAGTTTCTATGGGTTTGCCCATTGTGGTAGATATTTGCAGTCAGGTAAGTTACTGTCCACAGAGGAACACTGCTAATACAAGCCTCTGTGCAGTGCATCTGTGATAAAAGAATAAAGCTGTATGAATTAGAACTCCTCCAGCTAATGAAATTATCTACTGATCACAAATATCCAGAAAAAAAGTCCACTGAGGATGGATTTATGAACATAACTTAAATTTTTTCACCATGTGCACTACAATAAATTACTGCAGTCTTGCCTCATTGAGTTCAATCTTGAATTCCAAAGGGGTATTAGTCTGAATATCCCTGAAGATGTTTACAAATTGCCTAACAAGACAGAACCAGTATTTATAATTCAGTAATTATGTTTTAAGAAATCTCAACTAAAAATATTGTTTTGGTGCTACATTGTAAGAAATACCAATCACAGAATGTTTAGGTTGGAAGCGACCTTCAGGATCATTGAGTCCAATCCAGCCCTAACACCTCAACTAGATCATGGCACTAAGTGCCACGTCCAGTCTTTTGTTAAACATGTGGGGATGCTGATTCCACCTTTCCAGTACTTTATCACTCTTTCCATAAAAACTTTTTCCCAATATCCGACCTACATTTCCCTTGGCACAGCTTAAGACTGTGTCCTGTTGTTCTGTCAGTTGCTTCCTGGAGAAAGTGACCAACCCCCACCTGGCTACAGCCATCTTTCAGGGAGTTGTAGAGGGTGATAAGGTCTCCTCTGATCCTCCTTTTTTCCAGGCTCAACAACCCCAGCTCCCTCAGTCGTTCCTCACAGGGTTTGTGTTCCAAGCCCTCACCAGCCTCGTTGCCTCCTCTGGACACGCTCATGTGTCTCAACGTCCTCCCTAAACTGAGGGACACAGCTGGACACAGCACTCAGTGTCCTCCCTAAACTGAGGGACAGAGCTGGACACAGCACTCAGTGTCCCCCCTAAACTGAGGGACAGAGCTGGACACAGCACTCAGTGTCCTTCCTAAACTGAGGGACAGAGCTGGACACAGCACTGAGTGTCCTCCCTAAACTGAGGGACCGAGCTGGACACAGCACTCAGTGTCCTTCCTAAACTGAGGGACAGATCTGGACACAGCACTGGAGGTGCTGCCTCACCTGTGCTGAGTACAGGGCAAGAATGACCTCCCTGCTCCTCCTGGCCACACCATTCCTGATCTAGGCCAGGGGCCATTGGCCTTCTTGGCCACCAGGGCACGCTGCTGGCTCATGTTCAGCTGCTGGCACCAGTACCCTCAGGTCCCTTTCTGTCTGGGCACTGTCCAGCCACTCTGTCCCCAGCCTGTGGCACGGCAGGGGGTTGTTGTGGCCAAAATGCAGGACCTGGAACTTGGACTTTAATTAAACTTCATCAGAACTTAGTTAAAAGATCTTAGCTAAAGATCCTGTTCTGGACCGATGCCTTTCAGAAAGTTACTGAGCTCCCTGAGAAGTAAACCTGTGCTCCTACTATAACATAGAAACTTACTGAGCTAAGGACTTTGAGTCTGATGCATCAGCAATAGACTCCTGAAAATACAGCACTGAAAGCCACTGAACTGGCAGTAAGTAATCCCAGAGTAGTCAAGCAAAGCAGACCTACTCGTTGGAAGTCACAGAGGGTCTGGGGTATTCAAAGGTAAGAACTAGCAAGAGTTCTTGCAAATACCTGGAAAAATACCTGTAACTTCTAGGAGACTGAGCAATTCCAAAATAGTCCTAGTGTCTTATCTAAATCAGCCATGAATTCCGAATAAATCAGCTACAACATCTCATTTCACATAATGTACTTGAGACTTGCACAGTGGTTACAAATGAGAAATCCCATAAAATCAGAGTGTGTGATTTACACTGCACTGGGAAACTTTATGCAGCATTAAGGACAGCAACACCACCAGTCAGCTGTTCATCTCTGCTCATAACTACTTCAGAATTTCTGCAAAGAAAAGACCATTTTCAGCTCTGCTGGACTGTGCTGTAGGGCAGGCAGTGGACTCTGCATGGAGCTCCCATCCATTGTGGCCAGCTCAGTGCAGGTTTGGCTCTGCAGCCATGGCCCACTGCAGCTCTTCCTTTCTGTGCTCAGCAATCATCCAAATTGTACCTGGCACACTTCAGCTGCCACTACAGCCTTTTATCAAATCTCATTTCTCTTTGTACCTGGAGCACACAAACAGGCACGTCTCCCCAAAGACACTCTCCTGGTACCTTCCCCTGGGCCACAGTGATATCTCAGGGTCAGGGGGATCTGAAGCTTTTAAACAAGGTGTCACCTCTGTGCCTTGTTTTCTCTTTTGCTGTCAGATTACCTTTTCACAGGGAATGCAATTACTTACATTGCAACTGGAAAATTCTTAAAATTTTTAAAAACTATTTTGTCTTACTGCCCCCTAGAGCTGTGAAATGAAATGTATTGAATTTCCTACACTGCTCCAGCCTCATGTTAGTATACAGAAGGTTTGTTTGTCACTGGGCTGAAGGAAGTTCAGCTGTCAAACCAGTATGAATCTTTGTAAGTACCACTGATTTTCCACCCTGCTGTTGTTGAGAACCTGACAAGCTGCTAAAAGAGCCTTGGATCCTCTCCTATGCATGACAGCTGTCAAAATAAAAGGAGGAGATTCCTGACCAGAACAGCTGTTGTTACTCAAGTGATTTTTTTGAAGCCCGTGAGCGCTTTTATCCCCCCAGCTACAGTCTTCAAGCAGAGGATTTACTCATTTGCCATGGATGCCCCTGGCTGTTCATTGCTTGCTATTTTGTTAGTTAAAAACTTCTAGTGACAACACTTCTGCTGTTGTTTACAGCTTTCTTCTGAGGCTTTTTGAAAATTCAGAGATGATCCAATTCAAGCTTGCACCTTTTTTTCCCCCCTTTCATTAATGAAATTGTGTGACTCTGCTGTACTGGTAATGTAAATTACAGTGCCTTAATGGCATCACAATATGGATGCAAACATAGCAGGATATAACTAATTTATCAAGTTATGTGTGGCAAGAAAGAGATTCAATTAACAGAACTACTTTAAAATACATATTGAATGCATTTCCTTAAGTTCTTATGATTTAAATACACTGACTTCAAAACTTCCAGCTTTTTATACATGAACTTAAATATCACCTCTATATTAATCACCATTTGTATCTGTGGTAATTTTTTGATCACTGACTAGAGTTGTGTGGAGATCACATGGAAGAGAATATATTTTTTCACTCACCTTCCAAAGGAACATATATTTAAGAATGGGAATAGAAGCATAATTTTGTTTCAGTTACCTCTGTTTGTTGTGTGTACATATATACCATACATTGGGAGAAAGGTGAACATTTTTTAAAGTAACTGCAATATAGCATAGAAACTGTTAAAACAGAGAGCCACAATACTGTATGAAGAGACTGAATCTAAGAAATCACTTCAGGTGCCTACCTCTGTTTTTCTTTCCCTCCCCTGGAGTGCTTCTTCAGAGTAGAATTTGGGAGAATAACTGAGCAAAAAAACTTGGGAACCAAATAACCAGCTTTTGTACACAAACACATGGATGTACCAAGTGGAGAGAGAAAAAAAGAAACAATAATGCAAGGTTATTAGATTAACAGGGCATACCACTGAGTTGATCTTATGAAGCTACTTAGGGCATTTAAGTACCCATTATATATATATTTGTATATTATATATTTGTGGACTGTTGGTTCAAAGGAGAACTAAAAAATGGAAAGCAAGGCATATTTTGCAGTGTTAAACCTGCCAATGTGCCACAGAATCATCAAGAGATTTTAATTTTAAAGAGTCCCTTTTCTATAAAATAATACTCAAAAATATTTCATGTTGAGATTCATACTTTTAGTTTTACAGCTCTCACTTCTGTGGGTCTAGGTGTGTTGGAGTTTTTAACAAAATAGAGTTATTTGAATAATTTTATAACAAAATCATCATTCTTATATTTAACAATCATTGCATATTCTGATAAAACCAGGCTTTTAAGACAAAACAGCAATTTAAAAAATACAAGAAAATATCTAACATAGAGATAACTACATTTCTAGGCATGTAACGTATCTGTGTGATGGCCATCTAGCACATTACTAGTCATTTGCTGCTTCTAAGCTGTGTTGGCATGTCATTACCTTAAGACAAAAGAGCAAAATCCCCCACACACAAAACAAGTCCTGAGGAGGAAAATTTGCCATATGTCATGGAAAAGTAAAAAAAAAAAGTGGCTGCATACAAGGAAAACCTACAGCAGCTTACCCAAGCTCTTAAATCTCCAGACTGGGCACAGCAATCCTACATCTATAAAATCACTAGTAAGAAAAATGTGAAATAAGATATTTTGCCATCCTCTTATGCCTCCATTCCAGTTTTGCTAGTAGAAAAAGTACTTGCTAACATCTCAATTGATAATAAAATATTATGGTTTGAAAATGTCAATTATACTCTGTTCAGGCAGAGATTTTCCCTTGTGTTCACAAGTCTGAAACCTTTTCTTGCTGCTGATGCTGCAAATGTAATGAATCATTCTTTATATTTTATCTTTAAATACCACCAATTTCATGACTTGGCAAGGCATTTCAATCCAGGCATGGCTTCCTAGATAGAGCTCTGAAATGTTTCTTTTTGTTTTGAAATAAATAAAAACCAGTGGATGATACACTGGAGTTAGTCTTACTTCACAAAACTCAAAATATGAATGCATTACCACATAGATGACTTTTATGGATAGCAGTATTCACCCTGCAGTTAACTCATTCTTGCCATGAGGTAACAAGAACAAAAACTAACAGCCTGAAAAATCTCTTGGAATCTTTGGTTAATAGCTGGCTAACTCCTGTCATCAGTTTTGCAAATGTTTTAGTTCTACAGAAACTCAGATCTGCTTTTAATTAAACGGATATTTTTAGAACTACCCACAATTTAGAACTCTCAATGCCTGAAGTTGTCATGTAATGCTATTTTAATTATGAGTCTCTTTGGAAGGACATCTATGCTACATAATTCTTGATTAATTAGACATGACTAATCACTGCCATCTTAAGTTTTCATACAGTCATTCCACATCCAAATGCTACCCCTTTCCAAATGACACAATCATTAGTGTTTGCAGAAAGATAAGAGAGGTTCAAAATACCTTATTAGTGGAAGATTTCTGGAAATTAATAAGTAATAGTAATTATATAACGTGTACATAAATATCCATACCAGCTGGTGCCACATGGTCTTAAAAAGAGTTTTCTTCAATGGAGCAAGTCTGATAATAAGATTCTTTTTCTAAGCTGACACGGTTATTTGTATTTCATTGGCATCCCCTCATACTCTTTCTTCTAGGATCACCAAACCATTTTAAGAGCATGGGCAGTTAAAGACTTTGCTCCAAATTGTCCTTTGTATGTTCAGATACTGAAGCCTGAGAATAAATTCCACATCAAGTTTGCAGGTAAGTGGAAGATTGCAGAAATTTGAAGCACTCGTTAGTGTTTGACAGTTCGTTTCATGAACACAAGCAAAGTGAGAATCCCTGGGCATATTTACTATTTAAAAATTATTAAATGTGCAGTTCTGTAAAATAAAACACATTCTGGCAATGGTAAAGACTTACTTACAAGCACTCTTAAGAATTAATAGACTTATGCTACATGATACAGAGAGAATTCTTTGATGTATAACTGCTCCATAATTACAGATCCAGGTAGCTCTCCAGCTTACTGTACTCATGTCTGCAAGTCATTTCTGTCTACTAAAACATAGTTACTAAGGGATGTATAAGAGCATCTGTTCAGATTTAATCCAACAAATGATTGAGAGAAACATCTTCTCATTGGACTGTTTTTTACCAAGTGGTATGGAAAACATTATTTTAATTACTTGCAAATATTTTGGAAAGAGACATACAATTTAATTCTATATCCAGTAAAGTGCGTGCCTTAGAAACCATGGCATAAAATGCAAAATGATATGAAATCTGAAAAAAATCCACTCCTATAAGAAGAGATTACCATCTTTTATTTGACAAACTGTTTCTCTGCATTAAATGTTTCTCTTTCTTGCTGTCTATATCCAAAGAGTCACATATGTAAGTACATAGACATACATAAGCTCACGTGCAAAAACACACAAATACTTCTGGACAAATAGCTCTGAAGTAGAAGAGAAGCTTACCTTTTCAGCTGCAATTTTGAAAATTCCGTTTTCTTGAATGATATTCCAAGGAAGAAAAGCTTGCTGATTCAAGCAAAAATAAAAACAACTCTATGGAAAAATATTAGTCTCCTCCATCATCCCAGAATGTGATGAAAAAGTAAATTCCTGCAGAACAGCTCCAGAGCATCAGTTAAAAGCTGTAATTTTAAAAGCTATGGAATTTACCACTGGGTTAGAAAGACTAAAAAAACCCCATCAGTGGCATAAAAGTGTAATCTGAAGCTATGAGATGGCACAGAGGGGAATAAGGCTCATGCTGTGATGAGAATGGTGGTACTTTTCCATCTCCCCCTTAAAACCTCCCAGCACAAACATAATCCCTGCTCCCTTAGCCATGGCTGCTTCTTTAGCAGTAACTGTGTTGATTTGTTATTCCAAATTGTGCTTTTAAGAGTTTAATTATTCCTAATGGCTTGTCTCTGTAGGAGCTTATATATAAACAGACTTGTAAAACAGAGGCAATTTTTCATGTCTGTTTGAAGTATTAGAGACTTTGGACCATATTTTTTTAGAAAACCCAAAAAACAACAACCAGAAAACCTCTCTTGGTAAAATTTCCTTCAGCTGAACTTGAGCATCACCACTGGATGCTCACCTACTGTCAATGGTTAGGCACTACTGGAGCCATGAGAACAACATTTGTTGGCATGCATTTTCCTAAGAGGATCCCCCTTCGGTATTAATGTCATCCAACAGTTCATCATCCTGAAACATGTACCCAGTGGGGGCTGCAGACTACAGACCTGTCCAGAGTGTTCACGAGTGAAATTTGTCACAGCCATCTGGAACATTTTCCTAAGTGCTTTCCCTGTTATGATTCAGGGCTGCTTTATTACTGCCTTAATGTAAAAGCTTCTTTTAAGTCTGATATTCCTTGAAAAAATGACTCTTTTCTTCTAGAGGTTTCCCAAAACAATACTGGGCATTTTTATGAACCTGAAATACTCAGTAACAGGATTTCTACTTCTTCCTTTTTTTTTTTTTCGTTACACACAGGTTTAGAGACTACAGCTGTCAAAAATGAAGTTTCTGAATTTAGAAGAAATACAACCAAATAGTCCTCCTAACTAAAGTTTAACTTTTAACTACATTGAAAACATATAAAGCACCAGAAGCCCAGTTTCTCAGCAGCTCATATTAGGTTGACCAGGCCTCCCAGATTGTATGAGGCAGTCCTGAAGTTCAGATGCTGACTGCATGTTCCTACAGGAGGGAGAAGCCTGGTTTTCTGCCTGGAGGTTTTCTGCATCCTGGAGGCTTTCTGCCTCAGGCAGAAACAGTATATGGGAAAAGTAATTATTATCACATGTTCCCATCCAGTAAACAAGACTTAAACATCCTTCCTGTCTTTAATGAGAGAATGAGAATTAATTTTTCTCCTCAAAGCAAGAGAATGGAGGTACCTTGGCCAGGCTCATATGACCTGTCAGAAAGTCAGGTTTCCTGACTTTCCACCTGATGCCACACATGCATCCTTGCATTCTGTGCCTTCTGATATTTTTTACAGTGGATTTTAACTACTTTGTTTAAAATATTAACATACTTGCTGCAGTGGCATAAATGCTTGTCCCAGCAAAGCCCTTTGCAAGTTTAAGGTGTGAACACTTTAAATACACAGCCACTCTTAACATGACAGTGATCAGATAGGCAACTGTCTTATCTCTTAAGCTGAAATGCTTTGATTTCTCCATAATAATTTCCAATAGAAAAATGCCTTGACATGCCCAGTTTTTCTATCAGTAATGCTGGCAGTTACATTCTTAACCTTCCCACATGTCTTTCAAACACACAAGGCTACAAAAGGCCATGTACCCGTCGTGCAAGCTCCTGGCCTTGCATTTCAGCACAAATGGGAAATAAAGTGAAGATTTTCCACAGAGCAGAGCAATAAATTTATGCAATTCAGAGACAACTAAATTCAATATTTTCTGAGCTGCACTTTTATAATTTTTATATGTGTGTGTGTATAGGCATATATATCCTTTACTTTGGATATTTGGAAATTATATGTAATTACAATTCCAGAAAATGGGGATACATTTCGACATTCTCTATTTATTCAAAATGCACCCATGAATTAGCACAGGTTGTTGAAGTCTGACATTAAAGCTTCAGTAGTTTGTTTCAAAGAAGCATAGTCCAGATTCACCAAAATGGATACTGAATGCAGCAGATGATTAATTACAGATAAAAATAGTCTAGAGGTAATGGATGGGCATTTCTCTCTATCAGATCTGGCTGCGGTCATGTTAACTTATCAAATTGACAAAAGTAAGGTTTCTCAGAATAATTGTGCCAGGTCTGGGTCATTCTTACCACACGGCTGCTGCTGCAGGCATAAATCAGTATTTTGAGTCTGTTTTATCCTCAGTAACATCACAGCAACCATAACTCACCCCACTGCATTACTACATCCATTTGAGACAGACTTAGCAACAAAACTTCTGTCAAAATATATTCTCAACAGAAACTTATGGAAATTCTACATGTAATATTTCTTTAGTATAAACTCAGTCAAAATACTTCTTTTTCTGGGAAGCTGATTTGACATATTTAATATTCACTTCAAGATAAACTGCAGTTTCGTGGTCTGCTTTGCTGTCACACTGGATGAGTAATTTGCTGATGCTGGTTCCTGCTGTCAGGGGACATGACTGATGTCCCAGACCTGAGGAGTGGGAGAGCTGTCATCCAGCTTCCTCCTTGCTCACTTCAGAAAGAAAGCAGCAGATCAAGTTCTGTGTAATCCTCCACAATACAAGTCGGGAGCATACAGAGAAAAAACAGCAACGTTATAGGAAAGCTATAAACTGTCAAACAATTGGAAAAATGAGCATGGCATTTTTGACCTGGTCTGTGTCTAATACAGCAACTTAACTGCAGCAGGTCAGAGTCTCCAACAGGTACAGAAATAGTCCACAGGTCCAGCTCCAAGGCTTCTGATGGAAAAACACTTGACACAACCATGTGAATCTCTTACACAGAGATGATGAAGAGGCTATTGTAGGACAGCAATCTCTGTTTGCTGCATAATTATCTTTGGTAACATAATATTTTACATAAACCAAGAAAGTTCACCATCTATGTCAGAGAGCAGAGTGCATCTGGAGGATTTAAGTTACAGTTTGCATTGTGCCATCCGTGATTTATTAACTTCCATTTGTATAGATTGAGGCCAGCATGTACAATTGGGTTCAAGACCTGAAATAACAGATGATGAAATCATTGTGTATTTTTTCTTTCTCGCATTTTCAAAATGTTCAGCTATAATATGGCAATGTTTCAACCAAAAAATAAGGGGAGGTTGTTTGGCAAAATCCTATACAAATTAAAAAATAGGGAGAATTCCCCT
The DNA here is from genome assembly GCA_013400495.1 of Nicator chloris. NCBI lineage: Eukaryota > Metazoa > Chordata > Aves > Passeriformes > Pycnonotidae > Nicator > Nicator chloris. The sequence goes on from WAAE01017316.1 coordinate 17,543, forward strand.
TTTTTCAGTGTCAGTTAGCATTCACTTCCATAAATCTTTGCCATCTGACCAATGGTGATGGACTGCAGATATTCCATTCAAGCCACAGACTATGCCTTACCCTCTCAGAATCCCTGGTTTGAAATTCAAATAGGATTATTTATGGCATATGGTCAACTAAAAGAACATATTTCTATGTGAAATATTTTCTGCAGGAAATATTTAATTGCTGTTACTAAAATGCATTTACAGGAAGAAAAATATCATTTTGTCCTACATTTGACAGTGTCTTCATATAACTAAATTCATCCCTTCCCTGTGACATTTAAATAGGCTCTGATCTTCAGAAAATGGGAGAATTAATTACTCAATTCAGTAGTAAATGATTCTGTTACTGAAAAGCCTCTAGATATTTCAAAATAAAAGGAACAGAGAAGGCACACAAAATATGCCTTCAGTTTTATTTTCAGGAAGTGTCATGCTCATAGCTGTGCTATAAATTCTGTCAGGAAAGCAGCTTAGAGAGGCAAGGTGGTTTTAAGGATTTCGGCGACACGTTGGTGAAACCAGAAGCAGGTGCACATAGTTCAGGTCTAGGTGGGGAAGTTATTTTCCTACCTTTACTCAGCAATTTTCATGTGTTTATGTTTTGATCATCAGCTGTACCACTTGTAATATTCTTTCTGATTAGAAGCAAATTCTGCTTCCATTGAAAGAACCAAACACTAAAATCAAATGGGAAAAAACTGATTTAGTATTAAATGCCTTCATGATTTTACAAAACCTCTCTGACTCTTATGTTTCTACACTGACAAGCAGTTACAAGTTTTGTCCTTGTCCCTTTTCATAGCCATTTCAATACTGTCACAGGTATATGGGACTTACATTAAAAAATAATTTCTGCTTCCTTTTCATGCCATCAGCAGGCACTGGAGAGCATTTAACTGTGAGCTGGGTTTAAAACAGTAGTAATCCATGTTAGATAGAATAGACAGGGAAGATCATACACAGCTGATTTCCAAGCTTCAAGCAGAAGATGAAGGTCTTGGGCCAGCTTGTAACTGATCCATCTTCATCATTGTCCTAGACAAGGAATTGATAATTTCTTAAATTGAAAATATTTTTATAAAACAATTTGTATCCTTCTTATTTCCCTACAGATCATGTTGTATGTGAAGAGGAATTCAAATATGCTATGCTAGCTCTAAATTGTATATGTCCAGCTACTTCTACATTAATCACTCTGCTGGTTCATACATCCAGGGGACAGTAAGTATATACTACTATAAAAAACCCCACAAACAACTTGGAAAAGTCATAGCTGATATTCTTTGGAAAACAGCTTAGGCTAAATTCCCACACAACTAAAGTTTTAAAAAAAGAAAATGGAACTTTCTGCACAATAAAAGCATCAAAATGCCTTACTCGAGGCAGGATGGTTTTGAAGAGAACACCCCCTCCTGCCAGTGTGCAAGAGTTCGTTGCATGCTGTNAAGAGTTTGGTGCATGCTGTTGTGCCACTTCCACAATATAAAATAGGAAAAAAATTGTAATTCTAGTTTAGTAGATTGAAGTGTCTCTATCACAGAGTTCTACTTGGGAGCACTAACAAGTCCTAAGAACACCTGTTCTAATAGGTTAATTTGAAGGTCTGTTTCAATGAACTAAAACATTGGTTTTTTTGATGGCACACGGTATTTGCTGTTCTGTGCCTGTACGTTAAGAGGAAAACAAATATAGATGATTTTTAACATGACTACCCTGCTGGAAGGGGTGCAGAATTATGGTGTCTCTGCAGACTGCATAGTCACAGTAGAACTTCTCTGAATTCACTAAAATAATTTTACCACATCTGGTGTATCTCTTTTATGCTGTATTCTTGGAATAATAAGGTATTCTTGATTGAAGTGTTGTGGGCACACAGGTGCAATAAAGAGTGAATCTCTAAACATATTTGTAGAAATGGAATAGCTGCCTATATACTACGTAAGTCTTGTCACATCCTAACTTCTTTTTCAAGTAACCATGAACCCAGTATATATATATATATATA
>WAAE01017320.1:0-12914 GCA_013400495.1 Nicator chloris
TCCCATGTCAGCACCAGGAATGAAGGAAAAGGACACTTCTGGCAGCTTAAAAGAAGCTGTAAGTTTTCCTATTCTCAGTTGCATGCCCTAAGCATCAGGCTGCAATGACACATCCCCCCTTCTTTGCCCTCTTCTCATCCAATGAATCTCTTGTTCATGGGTAACAGAACATCCCCAACAGGAAAAATAGAAGCATCAGCATCATAACCTATAGCTAAGTGATGATGACCTTCTCCAGGAAAAAAACCAGGAACTGAATTGTGCTGCCTCCAAACAGCAAGGCTGCACAAGGCATAACCATAAGTCCATCACAGAATGCAGAATTACCTGCTGTCACATCAGCTGATACTAAAGGGAAGGGTTAAAGTGTGAAAACCCCTATGATCCCTCTATATATCCATGTCTGGAAAGAGAAATAGGTGGGCAGAGGGAAAAGCTACATAAATAGCTGCATCTCCTCTCTTTCAGGTTTGTTTCTCAGACAAAGCTATCAATTCCAGCTTAGTCTTTCCTTGAAAACTTCAAAAAGCATAAACCACCAACACAGGCACTGATAGCACTGACACTACTGACAACGTCTGCTGTTTCAAAAAACTCAAATACCAAAGCACATAGGCTAAAGAAATCAGCCCTGTTACATCCTCTGTAAACAAGAGGTGACTGCTGACATCCCACCTTGCCACCCTCACAGTAAAGAATGTCTTCCTATCATCCAGTCTAAACCTCCTCTCTTTCAGCTTCAAGCCATTCCTTCTTGTTCTGTCACTACATGCTCTTGTAAAAAGTCCCTCTCCAACTGTCCTGCAAGATCCCTTCAGGTACTGGAAGGTGGCAGTTAGGTCATCCCAAAGCCTTCTCTTTCCCTGGCTGAACAATCCCAATTCTCTCAGCCTTTCCTCATAGGAAAGGTGGCCCATCCCTCTGATCATCTTGCTGGCCCTCCTCTGGACTCAGTATCATTATTTTTGCTTCTATAAAATGGTATATATGGGGAAAAACAACCCCACCAAGTAACCATGTGATCCTACTATATGAATGCACATACAGTTATTGAAGGGGGGAAGAAGAAAGGCAGTCTTCCATTCAATTTCCTGTCTTTTATTTATGGTTTCTCTTGGTTAGGTTAGTCCCAAAGGTTCTCTGCTGTGATGCTGAGCACGAAACAGAGCAATTTGCAGAGAGTAAAAAACATGCATTGCAAACTTCTCCTAGGACCTACTTTTCTCCTGTAGGTGTTTCTAATTTAATAAGTAAGGAAAATGTAGGTGGTGTGCTACTCCCTTTTTTAAAAACAAACTAAAAATGCAGTCTTATCCTCATATTTCAGCCCTACACCTACCACTATGCTGTGGCTGTTGGTTGAACTGGGTCAGTGTTACTACCAACCTAGCAAAACATAAATGAAAATTATAAGAACTGAAAATTAAGCATTCAAAATCTCTTTTAACTATACTGCTGCTTTGAATTCAGTATACAGACAAGCAAACAGCTGAGTTTACAACGAGGGAGAGGGCAACAGAGAGGACAGGATGCAAGATGGCAAATTTTTATTTTTAAAGGATGCACTGACAGCTTATAAAAGCTTAAACTGTTTATCAAACCACCACCTTACTGTTTTTTTAAAGCAGTTATGAACCACCACAGAGGAGACAAAAGAACAAGCAGCTCCTGCGCTTGTCACCCAAAAATCGCATAACCCATCTTCTGCAAGTTGAGATTGATATCTAACAGTCATTTTCAGCCATCAGGGAGAAATGCAACAGAGCTGGGTGAGGCAGTCATGTCAATGGCATAGGAGAGCAGGAAGAAGAAATATTAAGACCAAGCTTTTAGAAACCCTGGTACTTTTGATTTATAGGATATTAAACTAAAATAAATATAATGGTAACGTTATGAGAGGGGAAAAATGTCCACATCTACTGTCTATTTACATTTTTGAAAATATCAGTGAGCTAGAAGAGTTTTAATAGTTATAGGAAGTTATATGCAATTTTTGCATATCTTCTAATTTAAAATTGTTGGAATTGCATTTAACAAAAATATTCAAAATACCAGTAGATACAGTGCTTATCTGTTTATAAATTCATAAAGGTTTTTTGGCTGAAACAATCCATATTAAAAACATGAAACCACCTACATATTTGAAGCACACTTGTTTCTAATATGCAGATCCTGTATGTTAATGTAGAAGTCAAGGGACAAAATTCAACCTACAAATCATTGATGAAACAACAGTTTTAAAATATCTATAATGTGATTTCAGTTATAATATTAAAGGTATTAATTAAAAATTTTTATTAAAAAAGCAAACCTGGGAATAATTACTTTAGTTCCAGTCAAAGAAACCCTTAGCTTCCACACTATTTTTACGTGCTCTCATAGCTGTTGATGCAGTTTTGGTTGAGGCAGCACGTATGAAATGCCGTCTGTTTAGCTTAAATCACTAAACTGAGACTGTGCTTCAGGCACCTCAAAGCAGAGCTACTGCAGAAAGTGTCCGGCTTTCAAAGCAACTGGGAGAAGGTCATGACATGCCTTAAGACCTTCACAAAGATAGCCCATTTGGGTGCCTAATCTCAGGCAGACAAGATCCCTTAGAGGCTGTTTCATTTCTTTTCCTCCATGGAGTGGCTATGACACTGAAGCACGGCAAAGAAGGTCCTGCAAAGAAACCTCCTTTAGGTTTCCTTCAGCCTCTTGGGCTCAGTGAACTACAGCCCACATGGGATTGAAAGTGGGTTTACGACAGTTCCATGTGGTATCTGGTGACGGAGCTTTCATTTAGGTTAGATGTAAGCAAAGCCTCTTCACAGACAAAAAGTGATGGGTTAGCAAACTTCTTTAAAATTTTTTTCATTAATATTAAAAAAAACTAGTATTGTTACTTGTAACTTGTATATTCTTAACCAACCACACCACAGGAAAAACTTTAAAAACCCCTACAGATCTGATTGTCATAATAAATCAGTTAGTATCATCTTTAATCCAGTCTCACAATAAAAACCTTAACAAAAAAGCTGTTCACCTGGTTTTCTTGCAAGATGATGCACATAAACAGCTAGCTATTGTGCACTTATAAACCAGTAAACTTAAATTCTGTCAGGTTAGCAGTACATAATAATTAGCAGGTGTATAGACTACAATGAAGCCAGTTTTTACTTAATATTTAAATTAATTGTATTGAGTTTCTAGTGCAGGAAAACTTACTGCACCTAACAATGATTCTAACACGCAGAGTCCTCTTTATACTTGTCCACTCCCACAAATCCTCTTGTAAAGTTAGCAGGAGCAATCTTATACAAGCAGGGTGGAAAAAAACTTACTCCTACAACAGGTAATAAAACACTAACATTTGTTCATTTAAACTGATTAAAACACAAATCTGATGATTTTACTTCTGAGCCTGTTAAAAAATTATTTTTGGAAGTGTAGTCAATAGAATTACCATTGGCAACACGGAATTCAGGTGTGACACCCAAATAGTAAATTCAACACCCCAAGAAGGACTGCAAGGAGTGCAACCAAAAGGCTTGCAATCACACAATAATTTAGGTTGGAAAGGACTTCTGGAGGTCACCTGGTCCAAAATTGTGCTTAAAGCCAGTCTAATTAAATCAAGTCTGCGCTAGTAACGAGTCTTAACCTCTAAATTAGGAAGCTGGAAGCAAAGTGCTTAATGGGAACGGTCCCTAGAACAAATACATCTCTGGTCTTAACTGCTAAACCATGCCCAAGAATGGTTTGGGAGTCCCCTGAATCAGAACAGCTCAAAATGCCATAAGGAGCTCTTTAGGAATTAAGGCACATAGATGATGGTGTCCCAGCACGTGGGAAAGCTTCAGCACTGTGTTTAACATGGCAGCACAGGCGTAACCTCACTGTGCCCCCTTTTGGACAAGCGCGCTCCTTTGTGTGGTTCAGCAAATAAACAGTTATTGGATTTGCTTGTTCCAAATGCTGGGAATGGGGGTGGAAACCATCCTAAATACATTTAACAATAAGGTTTGACTGAGAACCAGAGGGCAGTCAGCCTGTTCTGTGCTTTATGGGCTCTCCAAAAAATCTGAGCAGTTCAACAACTCATTTCTAGTCAAGTATTTACTAAAAAAAGAACACAAAGCAAAGGTAGATTTATAACAAAGGTTACAGGCGGAGTGTGTAATCCCGTATCAAGAAAAAAAGAGAAGAAAACACACGCTGATTATTCTCAGACTCTCTTCTGAGAGCAATGAGCCTAAGCCTATAGACCAGTGATCACAGGGACAATGCCTATTCATTACACAATCTCATTGAAGTCCCTGAAACTACCAACTGAACAGATTATTTAGAGGTTTTCAAAACTGGACTCAATACCACCCAATTTCCTATTTCTATCCTAAACTCACATTAAAGAATTAAGAAGATGAGTTCAAGAAAATCTGAATGCCCTATAGCTCACGTGATAAAAATCTAATCCTTGTAATTGACAAGAAGAAAAATCTAAAGTACTCACAGGTTATTAAAAAATTAAATAGTCCTTTATTTTCCACTTTCTTTGAAAAGTGAGGATTTCAAATAAAAAAATCAAGATTATTCTACTGGCATTTAAACTTTACAAGTTTTTATGTTGGTTGCTTTGCTGTAATTATTGTTATACCAGATTTTATTTATTTGAGTATCAAATAAGCAAATACAAAATATTCTGCCCTAGATCTTTGAATGAATTTTAATGAGCGTCGCCATTTTGACTGAATGAATATTTTATTTTGGACCTCAGGAATTCTACCTCCTGATGACAATAAATTATGGGGAGAGCACGGGAAACATTCCTGCCCACATACTTGTTTTTTAATTACAATATTTAAAATTTCAAACAATGTTAAAACACCTTATTTAAAGAGAAAAGCTTATGTAAAACCCCAGATATATTGCATTTCTATTACTGATCTGCACTGATTAAGTAAGAGTTGACTTATGCAGCTAATATTAAATTTAGAAATTAAATACATGTCCATACTGTATGCAGCCTAGCTGGAATTCACTAGATTAAACATACTAATTAATTTGGTCATGGTGTGCTTTGTATTATAATTTGGCATTTATTTATGAGGCCCCCATACTCAGTTTACTGAATTTAATGTCTGCACTGTTCTTAAACTTATCATTAAAAGTGCTAACATTTTATATCATTAACCCTGTATCACTCCAGAATTAACATGAATTTATCAAAAGAATAACAAAAGCAGCTATGCTTTTTTAATATTCTTAAAGCATTTCTAAACGTAATTATAAGTATTTCATGCTAAGTAAGACTTGCTATTTCATTTTCATGCCAAGATACTCTTCACTCAAGAAAGAAAATAAAATCCCAACTTTTCTAATCACTTATTACTACTAGGTTTCCTGTAGAGCACAGTCATTCACAGTTGTATTTCTGAGTTACCATACCCTTAGATAGATTGGATTACTAGGTGGGTCTTTTTTCGTACTCTATCAATACACAAATGACTGAAAAACTTCCTGATAGGTGATGAGCATTTCTGCTCCCAGCACTCACTGAGATGTCACTGTGGACTTCAGACCCTAAGTTTTTTTGACACCTGCCAACACACTGGCCTCTGCTGAAATCACAAACTTCTGCAATTGTCAGACAAATGTCAGACAAATCCTCCTGTAATTTTGTACTGTACGTTTACTAAGTCAGTATTGAATGGTCAAAGTATATGCATGTGCAGATACACATCTACATTTTAAAAAATCTGCCAGGAAAGCTTTTCATTCATCTGCCATCAATGTACACTAAACCCAAGGTAATAATATTGAAGATTAGACAATCTAAAACATGTGTGCATGTATGCATCTTACTAGCAAAGCAAGATATGAAAAAGAATACTTCCTACCATCTATGCAATACTAAAGGGCTCTTTTCTGCCTACATTTTGAATTTTCGAACTAGTTATGGATTAAACTAAATGCAATCTAGAACTCCTCAGCATTCTCAGTTACCTGTTTATTTGTCTGGACTAAGCTCAATCATTTGCAGAGGTCCAGCATTTCTCCAGTTCCTCCATGACTTGAAAAATACAACATTTCTTCCTTTCAGCATGGGAACAACGGTGAACAAATGGTAATTTCATATCTGCTGCCTCAATGTTAAGACTTCCAGTGACTTTCCCTTTGCTGCTAAAGCAATACACAAACACTCCCAACTTGTAACCAGGATTGCAATTAGCTGATTTGCTGGAATATAGTCTCTTTCCTCAGTTCCAGCTGCATAAGTTTGGATGCTGCTACTCAACCTTTTGACATTGAAATCAAGAATCTCTCTTAAAAGGAGTAGGGAGACATCAAATACTTGAATATATTCAGTAGCATGAATAAAGAATGTTTTTCTTAAAAAAAACCGTGATTTAATAAAATGAATTATTTTCTGCTTTGCCAAGTTTACTAATAGAATAAGAGGTTTTTCCTTTTAATGGAAAAAAGCCATCTGAGCCATGATGCTTTTGAGAGGCACCAAAGCCTATTCGAATAAGCCATGTATTTTATAAAAGGAAAGAAGTAAACTGCTTATAAAAAAAAAGAAAAAAAAAAAAAGAAAAAGTAAGAGTTCAAGTGAATTCTAAATTGAACGTGTTTCATGAGCACAGCCCTACATGCAGTGACCCAGGAGGTAAATGGCAATGCCTTCTCTGAGGGGAGCAGAGCTGCGCTGGTTTGCCCTAGCTGGGCACGTCCCAGCTGCACATCCTTCCACACGCTCGGCCTTGAAAACAGAACTACTCCACCTACCCCAGCTTTCTATAGGTATAAACCATAACAAAGCTCAGAGGAAAAATACTAGCAATGCAACTCAGTTTTAGATTTTTGTTAGAGAACTGATATTATTTGCTTTTAAAAAGCTGCTTTGCACTCAATGGTCTCAAGTATTACATTGTGATATTTTAAAATAAATTAACAATTTGCTGTGGTAAGTAACATTTGATATATTTGTGTTAAAAAGATCTATTATTGCTCCTGTCATTAGATTACAAACTTCTTGAGACAAGTGCTGGTCAGTTTATTTATGCAGAACCCTTAGCATAAAGTTTCTGTAGAATTTCTTTAGAAAGGTCAGACAAATGTTCAAAGGATTATAATGAGAATGGATGAGGCCTTTGAAGGACTATGCAGTCTTTCATTTGCTAATCTAAAGTAACACTTATTAGCAATGATGATTTCTTCAACCACTACATAGTCACCCCCCTCCATGATCCAGTCAAAGTGTATCAAGGACTTCTATGATTTAGGAATCTATTGCTGTATTATAATAAATCATGTGGTGATTAATTTCTTTCCCCCTCCTCTAAAAATTCTCACATGCAACTTTCTATTCAACTCCTGCCAAGCAAAATGTTTTAAATCTGTATTTTACCAATTTTACCCTTGACGGTTTTCTTAAGACACTAAAAATTGTCAAGGCTCAAATAAGGAAATAAGACACATTAGTTCCTTTGCACATTGGCTTAACCACTGTCAAGAATACTATTAGGAATTCAATACAATGTTGAAAAATAACATCACCAGCACAACTGATTTCAACATAACACATTCGAATTTCCACACCAAGACAGTTTCCACGATAATAACTGCTGCTTTTCTGAATGTTTTTCTATGCTGTTACAGGAAAAATTGAAGTCATAATATCTTAAGATTTTTGCAAGCTGCAATTTTACACTTCTGTAATTCAGATGCAAAAGACACAAGTAAGTCTTAACTCATGAAATTAAAAGGTTTATAGAATACAGATTTTAGACTATAATTATATTTTCCTTTTAAAATAAATTACTCAAAAGAGTAAACCGAGTTGGCAAGGCTGTTTTGCAGTAAAAATTTCTGCAATCGTTCCAACGTTTTGTCAAGGACGGAATGGAGGCATGTTGGGGGAGAATAAAAGAGGCACGGAGACTCTATTATCACCTAATTATAATCCATAGCTAGTGCACATTAAGATTTTCATTTTAGAGATTTACTAGCAGTGTGGTAAAAATATAAAAGCCAGGAAAGTAAACAAAAATAATTTAAAACCTCTTTGCTCAAGTCGAAAAGTTGTTTTCTTTTATACATGAAGATTGTCTTGGCATTCATGAACTCCTATTGTTACAGTGAAGCAAAGTTACTATAACTTTTAATGCACATTTCAGTTATTAAGAGATTTTAACACAAAGTTCTACTACAGCCACCCAGTTCACTAGTACGTGACAATCCAGGTAATTTGCTGATTTCAGTGGATTTGCAGAGTACGTTATCACTGCTGAATTTAGTACAGCACTTTGCAGTTTCTAGTTTACTGTTTACATACATCTAGGCACTAATGTTTGCAATTAACTTTTTTAATAGACACAAACATACACACCAAGTATCAACAGCCTCAATCTGTTACAGACTCAAGTTGCAAAATTTAAAATAATTAGGTCACCTAGGCTTGAACTTGTATGTTGAATTTCAGTCTAAATTATAAAAGCACACCCACTCCTTTGCAAGACTCACAGCACATATCAGCACAAAACAGTTCCAGACTAAAACTACTTCTCAACCTTGTGTCATCCAAGCATCAGCTTTGCATAAAATGTATTTTACAACAGTAAACTGCCCATAAGGTGAAAGCATGGAACACAGACAGACTCGCATCTAAGTAGGCAAAGGGAGATACAGTTCATGTTGTACTCTCCATTTTATTATGTGTCTAAGATATTATTCCCTTTATATTTGTTCCATAGCAGCTATTTCAGTTGCAATATTAAAATGAACCTGTACAAATAATGTTTATTTCATAAAGCCAGACTGAACTAAAAGGTGAGGAGCACTCAGAACTTGGTAGTCATAAACATTTTGTAATTTTATGACTTCTGATCTGCATAAGACCAGAAATATTTTTATGCAATGCTTCAGTTGCAACGTTATGCTACTGTTTACATGCACACTCGAACTAAAAGACTGATGTAATTGGTGCAATATGCAAACTTAAAAAATGTACTGAATACAATGAGCACATCTTGCAAAAACACAAATAACTATAATGTAGATTTAAATTACTATCCTCATAATAGATGCATACACCTATATCTTCTTAGAATTGTTTACCATTTTCAGAGGTTTATCATGTATGTTTTTTTAATTTGGCCTTTTTGAACTTATTTTTCTCTCACTATTGAGGAAGACTATTTTTTCCTGGACTTTAAATGTTTATGCATCACACTTAGCAGTAGTGTGTGACCATAGCCTACTGGTTAAGAACTAAACAGTGGTGAAGCTGTGACCAAAAGGTGCACAGACAGAATGTGCAAATATTTCACTAGCTATTGAAACAAGTATAATCCTTGCTACTTTTAAAAGAGAAAACGTAGCATTGCCATGTCTTTCAATAACTATGCAGGCAATATCCAGTAGGTGTGCACCTTGTCATCTGAAACTAGCCTTCTGAGTTTTATTTCAAACACTAAAGCCAGACCTCCAAATAATCCAGGAGACATGCATTGTAACAGCACGCAGTGATGCACAAAGACACTGCCTGTGCCTCATACCTGTCACTCCCGACTGTCTGTGAAGCCCATACACAGTAAGGAACACCATTTAATATAACTGCAGCATTTTGGTTTTAGGATTTTGCGGGGTTGTTGGGCTTTTTAGCTTTAAAAAAAAAAACCAGCACAGCATTTTTTTCTAACTTCTCTGTCAAGCTTTGGTCAGGCCACAGAACGGGCACCTATGCTCAAACTCATGGAACCTATAACACTTGTTTTCTAACAAATCACCTCTGGAGATGGAGCAGGCTTCCTATCAATCACTAACAAGTTAATTCCACATAATAAGGCAGGTTCGGATGCAGACTGATACATTGTGAAATGCTGTATCTAAAATTGATTAGAATAGCACTCAAAATGAATGCAGCCCTCCAAACCACTTCTTTGCTCAGAAACATTAATCTCACTTATAAGGAGAGCTTCATAATGGTAATGCTTGGTATGAAAAAAGTATGAAATAAATCAGGCTTTATAAGACACAGCAATTAATCAGCTTTAGAACCAAGGAAAGGCTATTAAAGTGGCACATTTTTACAATGGTAACTTCTTTAAAGCCTCTGTTACCTCCAAAAAATTAAAATGTTTAGGGCTTTCTTTTAATTGCTCAGCTGATGGTGTGAACCCCAACCCTAACTCTGGGTCCCTGAAATGTTTTCAACAACCTAAAACTCTTTGCAAATAATACTACTCTGTTAGAAAGATAAAGCATTTATTTTAAGACACACTTCAGTCTGAGAAGAATTGCATGCAGGTATCCTGAAAGGACTTACTTATTTAACTAGTTAGTCTGCGGTAAAAAAATGTATTTCATCAAACCAAGGATTTTCTAATAAACCCACTAGAATGGTTTCTGGTAGTATTTTTTGCATTTGATACCACACAAACTTGCAGGTGACAGAGTCACATTATCATGACATTTACTAAAATATTAAACCTAACGAGTTCACATGTAGTCATTTAATACAACAGATTCTACAGAAGAGTTGTTCTTAACACAAAATAATATTGTATAGATATATTCATCTTATTAACAATCTCTAATGTGTAGTAGCAGTATAGTTCAAATCAGCCTCTAAATCTTACACAAGCGCAACTTGCGTAACATTTTGAAAACAATATTTTAAGATTTCTCTACAATAATTTCGCTCTGTAAGAATTTTATAGTTTCTCTTGTACACTGACAGGGAGGTGAGTTTTCTATAATAGAAATACAGCATTAAAGTACAATAAGTGCAGTATCACCATAAAAATAAGAGCAGTTCTGACCTGAAGCCTTAGCATCTCTGGTCCTTTAAGTCTATATAGCACAATGCCCCTTCCCAAACAGCACCTGATCCTCCAAGTTGCTGGGCACTCTCAGCTTTTATTTGGCCTAATCCAAAACTGATGCTAGTTAGTGGGAGTTTTTGCATCAATCTAGAGGGGCATCGGTCTGCACAACCCTCACTGATTTTAACCGAAGGTAAAGGTTCTGAGTACCTCACTGAGCCAAGCCTATAATCTGTTAATTGTTGGGGCTAGGAGATGACAAAAAATACTTTCAGGTTATTATTTCATTTTCTAATATTTTATGGGACTGCTATAAAACAGATGTTTATTGAAGCAGCCATAGTGTGCTCATTTGTAACTTCAAATCTAGTTTCTATTAATACATACTTTTCTTCTCTTTTTTCATTTGAACAGAGAACAATTACTCCCAGCTCTAAGAGGGTTGACTGAAGTACCAGCCTTAACCTGCTAACTGGATTATGAATATTACTTTAGATTGTTTTTCCTCAAAACATATTAAACAAAAGAATCTCGGTGGAGTCAAGTATTTCTTACGTCAAACAGCATCTTTTATCTCAGTGTTCACTCCATTGAACGCCTTCCCATTTTTAATCAGATGTATGCATCTAGTATTTCTGTACTGTTGGCTTTTTCCCCCCCCTCCCCTAATTTATTACACCATTGAAAATAACCCAGCAAGTTCATAATAGCAAAGCTTCAGAATTCAGTAAGGTAATATTTTTTCTCAACCTGTTATTTTTTTCCCAAAATTTAAGTGATACAATTTTTATGTATATTCATACTTACATAGGGGCCCTTCTTCCAAATTATCCTTATATTACATAAAAGTACAATTTATGAAAATTTTTACCTGTATACAATATTAAACTAATCTCCTAGATGTGAATGCAATAATAATTCTGAATAGCACTTGGATTATTTTTGAAGGGAAGAGCAGTGGTATTTTTCATAGAGTGTCTTCAAGTGTTTTACAATTAACTTTTCTATAAGACCATAGATGAGCAACATTTATACTTCAATATACTCTTTACTAGACTGAATTTTAGGATCCACACATCCACAGCATATCACTGTAACTCTTCAGCAGTATGAAGCAAAATAGTCTGCCTGGGGAAGTATATATAAAATGCAGGGGTAGCAGTCCAGTAAAACCAAACAGGCATTGAAGTAAGGCTTAGTGTAAGAAACACATGATATTTAGAATGTAGAAAAATAAAACTGCTAAAGGTTTCTTATAAAAATATTTTTACATCTAAACATTTAAAGGAGCCTACATGTACATGGTACCTTATGGAAATCGCTCCTATTAAAAAACTTTTAACAGTCTGTGAGCACATCAAGATGGGAGTTTGGGTATGTTCTCTTTTTACCTTACTTTGCTTAAAAGCAACTTCGTAACATAAAACTTTCAAGTCCACAGAACAGTGGATCTGCTTCCTACATACAAGTGAAGAAAAACCCCACCAGACACCAGAAATGTTTGGAATTTCGCGGGGCAGACCACCCGTTTCTCTCCCCAAACCACAGTGACATACAATTTCTTTGGTCGCCATGTGTTTTCGCTGCACAGTAACACGATTTTCAAGACAATTTACTGACTAGACCATTTCAGATGCGAGCCTCAGAAACTCCCTCCTTTAGCAGGAGAGCAGGTAGAGCCCCGGTAGCAGCTCTGGAGCACAGACCACCCAGCAGCCTGTCACCGCCCGCCGCCGCTGGACAAACGCGCTGCCCGAGGATGCCGGACCCGGCGGGAGCGCCCCACGCCCGCACACCCGAGGTAACAAACACTAAGTTCCAAACCCACCAGAAACTTGCTCGGACGAGCTTTCGCGCCTCCGCCCGCGCCACTACGCTCACCGGACAGGAGTGCGGACACTTCCGTTTATCTTCCGAAAGTGAGGATGCCGACTCGGGAAAGCACCCACTAGGTGACCAGTCCCACCGCCGCCCTGCGCCGCCGAGAGCGCACTCAGGCCCCCGAGAGTGCGCACACCAGCAGCCCCAGACCCCGCTCCGAGGCCGCACAGAGCTGCTGCCAGACCCAGTCCCCTCCCACCCCCAACGCACCCCCCCCCCCCC